>WYDF02098843.1:0-10689 GCA_009867245.2 Adranes taylori | reverse complement strand
TTCAAATAATTTCTACAATATGTTGATGCGAATAATGGTTCGTTTTATTGCTTGTCCCTGGTATATAATAACGTACGCTAATATAATAACAACTAATTCTATTACTGTTAATCTAGTCGACGACATTGAAAATTGGTGCGGCAAAATGATGTCATTTTTTTAAGGTGTATGTTGCTATTATCTATTATCATATTGGTAATTTTTTTACTCACTCTCTATATAACGTTACGATCGACTTTGAAAATTGGAATAAATATTATACAACACTACATATTTTATAAAAAAGTTTCTGCTTATTAGATTATTATTATACAATGTTATTGATTTTTAAAATGATGGTCATAAGCCATAAGTCATAAGTTAATACAAACTGACAAAAAAACCGTACAGATGTTTAGAATGCGACTATAGTTTCAGACGGAAATCGTATGTAAATATCTACAAGTTTATTCATACTGATAAAAAATGATAGAAATGTTTAGAATGCGATTTTAGTTTTAGACAAAAATTGGATTTATATGCCCACAGACTTATTCATACTGACAAAAACCTTATAAATGTTTAGAATGCGATTCTGAAAATCGTATTTAAATTGCTGGTAAAACGGGCTATTGTTCAGAGTTTGCAATAGACTGTTCAAATTTGTTACGCTTAGTAATTCAATTAATGCGTTTTTTGTGTTTCTGCATTGAATAGCTGTGAGATTGTTAATACTTTTAATGATTGTCAAAAAAAATAATGAGAAACCTATTCTCAATTAAACGTTGCATAATGTCTGTTTACTAAATCATTAACGCTTTATTTTAATGTATCAAAAACAAGGAAAGAAGAAAATTAAAAGAATGAATGAAACAAGAAATGTAATCTTCACAATGTAAAGTAGGCTGATAACAAATAAATCCGTTGTATGTCCACGCAGAAACATTCGTCAACTTAGAGATTTTACAATTAGCTGTTAACACCCACAATATTTCTTCAATTTCTTTTTGATTATAATTCCATGTACAAACTTGTTTTTTTCTTTTTTAATGTAACTATATACAAAAAAAGAAAATTAAATTGCAATAAAAGGAGACTGGATTCATCAACTAGTTACTTCATTGAAAGCCAATTAAGCAAAAGAAAAATACATGACAAAATGCATCACAAAAATGCTCGTAGAGGGAGTATTAGAATTTCATCCAAAACTGCTGTGAAAAAGATTCCAACAAGAAGATAATTCCATTTTTCTCAATCGCTACTAGAAGATGCAGGAAATGAAATCATTAGAGAGGCAATTAATCAAGATGATTTTATAATTGTACTAGTTATATTATTACCTCCAGTTCCGAAAGCTTTAGCAATGCATAATAAAACAAAATTGAAAATCCATAATCTGACAAGTTTAAATATTGGCAAAGGATGGTTACCGTTTTCTGAGGGACAAAAGTGAAGGCAAGATGCAGATTATAGATGACAAGGTTCAAAAATTGTGGAGGAAGTAAAAATGGAAAAATGATTTTATAGCGAATCCAATATTTTATAGTCCAGATGCGATTGAAATTTTATTAGGCACTAATGAATTAGGAAAGCGAATTGGATGATGAAGACAAGAAATGTGTAAGATTTTATTGATCCGCCATGAGGGATGAAGATAGAAAATATATCCTATGCATAGTTTTAAAAGAGGAAATCCGATATGAAAAAGTAGACATTTTGAACAATAAAATGGGAAAGTTAAATATACTGTATCAACCTGTGGTTAGACAAGAAACGTCTGCAACTAAAGTAAGAATAGTCTATGACGCGACTTGTGAAATAAGCAACAATAGTAGTCTAGATGAGGAAATGTGGGTTAAGGCTTAGCAAAAATATTGCTACAATGGAGCTTCAAGAATTATGGAGAGAGTAAACATAGAAGCATGGAAGAATTATTTTATGGCGGATCCAATTTTTATATTAGGCATATTCTTTTTAGGGAAAGAGGTGAAGATAGAATTGCATTTGCAAACATGTACAGAAAAAATATAGAGGTGGATGAAAATTCACCTAGAAGACCAGAGATAATACAAGAAAACAGACTAAAACAATAACGTATGGTCCAGCAGCATCGCCATACAAAGCAGTGCGCAAGATTATGTGGTAGTTAGCGTAGAAGTAAAAAATTTATTGTCTAAAAGCCGCGGAAATAACAAAATGGGAGTTTAATATGGATAATTGAATATCTGGAGAGGAAAATATAAATGCAGGTAAAAAGTTGCAAGAGCACTTGATAATTGTGTTGAAGAAAGGAGTATTCAATCTCTGAAAGTGGATTATCAATCAACAACAATTAATAAACAGTATTAAAGATGAATTAGTGGAGCCTTCGACAAAGCAAATAGAGGAAAATGATATAAAGTAATCATTAGGGGCCTTATGGCGACTCAAAATAAATGATTCAGAAAAAGTATATACTAGCTGAAGTTTTAAGAAATCTTTAATCCGTTGAGATGGTGATCACCGGTGGTAGTCAGAATAAAAGTGATGGTACAGGAACTTCGAAACTTGGAGAAAGCCTGGAGTAACAAATTAGACAAAAGAAAAGTAATAAATAGGTAGAAGTATAAGAACAGCCTTAAACAATTGGAGTCCATAGAAAAATCCAAGTGGATATTTACGTGGAAAAGTGGAGTTACATGAGTTCTACGACGCCAGTGAACTAGCAATCGGAACAGTAGTAGACCGAAAATTCGTGATAAAACTAACGTAGCTTCTAACATAGAAAAATTAAATTCTCACTAACGTGCCAGGTTCAAGGCAAACATAGTAAGGTTTACTAAGATCATCTATAAAACACGTTCAATTTGCTGCTTCTCATTTGCTACTAGAACAGGAAACAAAAAAATGAAAACAGTAAACAGAAAATCAATCAAAATGATTTTGTAGCTGTACACGGTATATTAATACCTTCTGCTCTGAAAGCTTTTGCATTGCATAATAAAACAAAATTGAAAATCCATAATCTGACAAGTTTTAATTTTAAGTCCAGGAATGGTTACTGTTTTCTGTGGGACAAAAGTGGAGGCGAGATAAAGACAACAGAAGACATGTCTTAAACAGCTGTCGGAGAAGTGTACATAGGAGAATGGAAAAATGATTCTATATCGGAGTCAAAATTTTATAGGCCAGTGCCAATTGATGTCTTGTTGGGTGCCGATGAATTAGGAAAATTCTTGCTAGGGAGAGTAATAAAATCGGAAGCAGTAATTAGCCAGGGAACAGAGTTTGCCTGGATACTGTCCAAAGGCATTTTCAAGAAAGTGTCAAAGCGCAGAGAGGTGATGAGTGTGTGACAGCATGAGGTAGTGTCTGTTACATCAGAGAATGATCAATTATCATTGTTTAGGAAAATGGAGTAAATCAATATGGAAAGGGAATTAGACGATGAAGAAAAGGACTATGTAGAGTGTTACACATGAGAAGTGAAGATAGAAAATATATCCTAAGCAAACTTTTTAAAGGAGGAAATAAGGCAACACTTATAGAATAAGAAATAAGATTACAAAATGAATAGTGTTTATATAGATTTCATGATAGAATATGAAGATCTAAGGCATATGGAAAAAGTAGACCCTTCGAACAATAGAGTAGGAAAGTATTGCATTCCGCATCAAGCTGTGATGAGACTAGGAACGTCTTCAAGCAAAGAAAAGAATATGACGCGTCATCTGAAACAAAGAAGAGTAGGAGTTTAAATAACAAAATGTCAAGGCTTAGCAACAATATTGCTGCGATTGAGATTCAAGAAGTGCGGAGGAAAAGGTGAAGAAGAGGTGAAGATAGGATGACATTTACGACCGGCGAAGAGAAAAAAGGTATAGGTGGATGAAAATTCATGTGGAGGGCCAGAGAAGAGGTCTAAAACAGTAACTTATGGTACAGCAGCACGTTCTTAGCGGAGGATTCAAAAATTGATTAACTAAGAATAGCGTAAATAACACAATGGAAAAGTGGATAATTGACAATATAAAATCACCTAAGAAGTTGCAGGAGGAACTGATAAAAATGTTAGAAAAAGTAGGATTCAATCTTTGAAAATGGAGTAGCAATGAGCAACAGTTAATAAACGTATTCCAGAAGAATTAGGGGAGCCTTCGATAAAGCAAATACAGAAAAATGAGTGAGGTCGTTATTACCGTTGGTAGTCAGAAGAAGAGTGATAATATAGGAAGTCCAAAAATTGGAGAAAGTCTGGAGTAATAATGTAGACGAGAGAACAGCCATAAATAGGCCGAAGTATAAGTACAGCCTTTAAAAATTAGAGTGCATAGAAATACTCAAGTAGTGGAGATACATGTTTTTTGTTACGCCAATGAAATAGCAATCGGAACAGTGGTATATAGCAAAGTAGTGATGCAATCTAAAGTAGCCCCTAACAAAAAAAAATTTAATTCGCACAGCGCGCCAACTTCAAAGTAAACATAGCAAGGTTTATTTACATCGTTCATGACTGCAATAAGATGCGTTCAAGTTACTCCTTCTCTTTTGTTACAAAAAGAGAAAGCATAAATTAAAACAGTAAGAAGAAAATCAATCAAGTAGATTTTACAACTGTACAAGCTATAATATTACGGAAGTGTACATAGGAGAATGGAAAAATGATTTTATAGAGAAGCCAACGTTTCATAGGCCAGTGCCAATTGACATTTCGTTAGGTGCGATTCAATTAGGAAAATTCTTATTAGGAAGAGCAATAAAATTGCAAGTACTAATTGGTCAGGAAAGGGAATTTGTTTGAATGCTGCCCGGAAGCATTTTCAAGAAATTACCGAAACGAAGAGAGGTGAGGAGTCTAGTTTCTGTGACTGGAGATAATGATTAATTAACAAAGTTTTGGAAAAGGGAGGGATGATTGATTATATAAATCATCCAAGTGGAGGAATTGATAAAAAATTTTAAATAAGGAGGACTCAATTTTTGAATATGAAGTAGCAATAAACAGTATTCCAGAACACTTAGTGGGGCCTTCGATACTTGAGGTAGGGGGAAATCAATGATAAGAAACCGTTAGGGGTCTTATGGTGACTAATAAAAACAGTTGTAGAATTCAAGTCAAAACAAATGATTCATAAAAGTTGAAATTAGTAAAAATCTTTCATCCGTTCACAGAGAAATTGATGATATAGGAACTCAGAAAATTGGAAAAATTCCACTATGTAGACGAGGGAACAACCATAAATTGGCAAAAATATAAGAAGAGTCCACAGAAATACCAAACTGTATATTTACACCAAGTGGAGAAGTGGAGTTACATGAGTTCTGCGACGCCAGTGAAATAGCAATCGGAACAGTAGTATACAGCAACATAGTGATGCAATTTAAAATGGCTCCTAACAAAAAAAAATTAATTCTCACAGCGCGTCAGATTGAAAGTAAACATAGCAAGGTTTACTAAGATCGTTCATGATTGCTATGATACTTTCAAGTTACTGCTTCTAATTTGGTACTAAAAGAGAAAGCACACATTAAAACACTAATAAGAAAATCAATCAAGATTATTTAATAACTGTGCAAGCTATAATGTTACCTTCTGCTCTGAAAGCTTTATTAAAAGAAAATTGAAAATCCTTAATCTGATAAATTTTAATATTGAGTCCAGGAATGGTTAGTGTTTTCTGTGGGACAAAAGTGAAGAAGATATAAGGATAACGGAAGACACGTCTTATAGAATTATAGAGGAAGTGTACATAGGAGAATGCAAAAATGATTTTATAGGGAAGCCAAAGTTTCATAGGCTCGTGCCAATTGACATTTCGTTAGGTGGCGTTGAATTAGGAAAATTCTTCTTAGGGAGAGCAATAAAATTGGAAGTTCTAATTTGTCAGGAAACAAAATTTGGTTGGATGCTGCCCGGAAACATTTTCAAAAATTACCGAAGCGAAGAGAGGTAATGAGTCTAGTTTCTGTGACTGGAAATAATGATTAATTAACAAAGTTTGGGAAAAGGGAGGGGAATCAATATGAAAAATGAATTAGACGATGAAGACAAGAAATGTGAAGAGTTTTACTCATCTACCACACTGAGGGATGAAGATAAATACTATATTGTACACAAACCTTTTAAAAGGGGTTATCTGGTACTAGGAGAGTCAAAACAAAGAAGCAGCAGCCAGACTTATTCAAGAAGAAAAAAGGTTACAGAAGGATGACAATTTGAAGAGTGCCCATATAGAATATGAAGATCTAATGCATACGGAAAAGAGAAAGCACAAATTAAAACAGTAAGAAGAAAATCAATCAAGATGATTTTATAACTGTGCAAGTTATAGCATTACCTCCAGCTCTGAAAGCTTTATGGCTAGAAAGGCTAGAAATGATACAAGTGTACGGCATCAACGTATGGTACAACAGCAATGTAATAGTTAGCAGTACGCACGTCATAGAAATTAGCGGTTGATGAAAAAACGAATTATCCGAGAGCTGCGGAAATAACCAAAATGGATTTTAATGTGAATAATTAAGCACCAAAGAGGAGGAATTAATAAAAATTATGAATAAGAAGGATTCAAGCGTTGAATTAGAGTAGCAATAAACAGTATTCCAGAAAACTTACTGGAGCCTTAGATAAATCAAATAGATGAAAATGACTCGAAGAACTATTGTGGTCTTATCAGTTTTAGAATTCAAATCAAACTAAATGATTTAGAAAAATGCAAAGATTTTTGATTCGTTGAGTTGATTATCACCGAGAAATTTATGTCACGGAAACTCCAAAAAAAAAATGGAGAAATTGGACTAAGTAGACAAAAGAGCGGCCTTAAAGAATTAGCCCATAGAAATACCCAAGTGAATATTTATAACAAGTGGAAAAGTGGAGTTGCATGAGTTCTGTCTCCTAATTCATCGGTGCCTAATGAAATGCCAATCGGCTCTGGCCTATAAAATATTGGATTCATTATAAAATCATTTTTCCATTCTTACTTCTTTCACCATTTTTGGGGCATGGCTTCTATGGTCTTCATCGCGCCTTCACTTTTGTCCCACAGATAACTGTACCTGTTCTTGGACTTAATATTAAAGCTTATCAGATTTTGGATTTTCTACTTTGTTTTATTATGCAATCCAAAGCTTTCAGAGCAGGAAGTAATAATGTAGCTTGTACAGTTGTAAAAGCATCTTGATTGATTATCTTTTTACCGTTTTGATTTTTGCTTCATTTTGTCGTAGCAAATGAGAAACAGCAACTTGAACGTATCTTATACCAAATATGAATATTCTTAGTAAACCTTTTTATATTTACATTGAAACTGGCAGCACTGATGTCATTTTGCTTTGTTAAGAGCTATTTTAGATTTCATCACTACTTTGCTGAATACTATCCTTCAGATTGCTATTTCACTGGCGTCGTAGAACTCATGTTACTCCACTTTTCCACTTGTTGTAAATATCCACTTGTGCACTTCCGTGGACTCTAATTCTGTAAGACTGTTCTTATACTTCTGCCTATTAGTGCCTGTTCTCTCGGCACTTGGTCACCCCAGGCCTTCTCCAATTTCCAGAGTTTCTATATCATCTATTTCACTGTTATTACTACCGCTGATAACTACCTCAACGGCGCAACGGGTTTTGCACATTTCAGCTAGAGTTATGCTTCTTCTGAATCTTTTATTTTTACTTCAATTCTAGAATTGTTTTAGTTTGGTTGTCATAAGATACCTGAATGTTGTATATTAACTGTTGTTCATTGCTACTCCATTTTCAAAGACTGGAATCCACCTGCTTTCCTTTTACAACATTCTGGTTGCTTTTATATTATCCGCTCCAGATAATTATATCCTCGGGTTATTCATTTTTTCATCCTCCGCTAATTTCCATAACGTGCGCACTGCTGGGTATGACGTTGCTGCTGAATCATACGTTACTGTTTTGAGCCGCTGCACTTATATCATTTCTGACCTTTGAGGTGTATTTCAAACCGCCTGTAGATTGTTCTATTTTATCTGTGAGTGCAGTTCTATGCATCGTAGCAATATTGATGCCAAGTTTGCACCCACATTTCATCATTTGAACTCGTATTGTTACTTGCTTTCCAAGATGTGTCATAGACTATTCTTATTTTGATTGAAGATGTCTCCAGCCTAACCATGGCTGGATGGGGAATGTAGTACTTTCCCACTCTATCATTCGAAGTGCCTACTTTTTCCATATGCCCCAGATCTTTATATTCTTTCATCAAATCTATGTAAACACTCTTCAAATTGCTATCTATTTGTAATCTTGTTTCTTGTTGTGTTGTTTCTTAGTGCCCGTTAGCTCAATTGGAAGAGCAATCGAGAGGTTCAGGTTCGAGTCCCGGATGGGGTAAACATTTTTTTGAGACAAAAGTAATAAGAAATATTAATTTCATAATATACTCTTTTAAATAATGCCAGCTTGGAGGTTTAACCATGAATCATAAACTTTTCAAAAAATATTTAATTACCCAGAATATCTTTAAAAGGATCACCCCCAAATATGATTTGAGTGTGATACTCAATGTATGTAGGTATGAAGAAACAACTGAAAAATCATTGATGCTGGTAATGCAATGATCACTCTAAGACCATGCGAAGTTGGTAAATTTCAATCATCACTTATTTATCCAGGTTAGTTTCTTAAATACGGACCTGGTATTTTTCCTACTGAATGCCATTTAGTTTTTGATTTGATTTTGTTTTGTACATAAACTATCAACTTATGGTATTATTTTTTATTTATTTGAAATTTAGAAAATGCCCACTTGCGCAAATTAGTTATATTCCTGGTACATCAATTAGAAAAAGAAAGGATATAGCAATAACTCGAACATGAAGACTCAATATGATGTGTTATTTTTATTGAAATATAAAATTTTAAAATACAACTAACATTAAAAATAATACAAGTGAGTATCTGCCTCTAAAAGTCTATAAAGTGTTCTTAAGTAACATTAGTGGGTAACTGGAGACATACAAATTTTTTTTTCTGCTTTTATAATGCGTGGGACATATTATATTTGACATGTCTAGTATAATGTACAGCTCTTCACCTGAAAATTTGAGACCATTGTATTAAGTAAATCTATAATAATTATATACTAATAACTAAAATAACTATAAACCTAATATAACTATTGTATGACTAGTATTCGATTACTATCAAGACCAGGGTTGGCCAATTCAAATGACTTGGTGGGCCAAACTAAGATCAAAATTTATATCAAAATTTTCTAAAAGAATATCCAATATTTTCGTGTTTATGTAGAATTATAAATAAATTTAGCGTAGGCTTTGAATGATTGTGCATTTACTATTCATTTCAGATAATAGCTTAATTAATCCATGCCAGAAAGGATTATTTCGTTTTGCTCTAAAATGAAAGGACACTGGAAAAATTCTATAAATAATATAATTTGGTTTTGGATGCATAAAGAATTTGAGTTCTCCAACATTGATATAAATTATAACCCTAAAAAATTACAACCCTTTAAAATAAAAAGAAAGGCCTTTTCTTAAAACTTTTTACATGACATATGTGTTCAGATCATTTTGGTGCAGAGTTAAGTAATTGTCTCTAATTATCTGGTAATAAACTTTATACAATTCTCATCTTTAGTCTGGTTTAAGAAACCTTTGGATATAACCTATAAATGCGTTGGATGCAAAAGCGTGGTAGTACATTTATGTACATCATACTATCAGTGGTCGTTTGATGTTTGTCAGAAAAACAAATAAATGAAACGAATATGTCATTGCAATTTAATTAAATATTCAATGTTAATTTTGATTTTCCGGTTCTTACAAAGACGTATATTTAAACTATACATAGTCTCATCGCTGTCAGAGTTTTTCAAGATATATAATTTTCTAATTTTAATAATGCTATTATGCAAAGACATGCAGAGGTTTTTTTTATTAAAAAAAAATTAGCATTAATAATTAAATTTATTTTTTAAACTACAGCAAGATAGAAAATACTCTTAACAAATTTATGGAAGAAACAAAAAAAACACTGTAAAAATGTCAAAAACCACAATCACAAAACTGACACAAGAAATACCAAAGCTACATGGACAACCAAAAGTACACAAAAAAAGACCAATGATAAGCTTTAATAATACACCAATAGAAAAAATAAGAAAATTTATAAATCCGTTCTTAAAAGAAAAAATACATAACAATTAATTACTGAAACAGAAGAAACAAAACTAACACCCGATACACTGATATTATCCTTCGATATGACCGACTTATATAACAAGGTACCAAAAATGATAATGCCGCGTATTATTTGACCATACCTCGTATATCTACCCATTAAATGTCATTCAAATCTGATGTAAATGAAATCATTCAATTTTCACAAATCACATTTTAAGGACCACCTAACTAATTACATTCCTCATATCTAAGTTGTAGTTATAATCTTACTTAGACTTAATAGTAGAGTTTTGTATATTTGATACGCTATTGTGACTGACAATGAGTGTGAAAAATACGTCAGATAGCAAGGTGAACATATTGGCGCCAAAACGCTTTCAATAATAAAGCTATTTTGAATAACAATCGCAAAATAAAGATATGAATGCAATATTGTATACTATCTAGCGCATTTAGAAAATAAATTACAAACTTTTTTTCACATTTAGTAATAAAAGTATCTCGAGTGTTTTCGTTTTATATCTAACACTAATAGAATACATAAACTAGC
>WYDF02098821.1:0-10690 GCA_009867245.2 Adranes taylori | reverse complement strand
ATTAATATAATAATATATATATAAAGATATATATATCCATCCATCCATTTCTATATATAGAAGAAGATTGAGCCGATATCTACTATATAAACATCTGGTGACGCATTCGAATTTCCGTATTGTAACTCGCTCAGTAAACAAATATGTATTTGAATCTGTTGAGTCTGCATAATTTATCACTAATACAATATTACTTTTTATAGTTGGAGTTACTAACATGTTCAAGCGCAACAAACATCTATAGAAATTCCATCAATAAACATGACTCAATCAAAGCAGACAGTGTAGAATTACGACGTATGAAAGCTTATCTGAAGCTAGTTTATGATAATTTTTCAACCGCATTGTACAAAGAGATTGATTATTATTGGGATTTACTAATTCCATTGCAAGGAAGAATAGAAAACTCCACTATGGACGAAGTCAAAACCGCCGAAGCAACAATTATTTCCTTAGAGGTTTTAGCCAAAAAACTTGGTTATGATCCTACTGACTGTACGAAGGAAGAAAGAAAAAATCTGACTGGTCTTCCTTCATCTATGGCGAGTTTAATCCCATATTGTAGTATTGATGTCATACATAAAGCCACCTCTGTATTTACTGGAGCTCAACAAGTAATCTCTAGACATATCAAAGCAGTTGACGATTTTGAAGTATATTTAAACAAGTGTAAAGATGAATTTGATCCAGCTGCTTGCCAGCTAATAACGGAGTACGATATCAAAACAAAACTGGCACATTTTCCACAAGAATTTGGAGCGTTGTTCCAAGAGGCCTCGAAAGTTATTAAAACTTATGAACCAGATGTAATCGAAACTTGTTTCCTTAAGTTTATAATAAAAGCTCGAGCAATTATTAATGTTATAGTCACTCAAGTGAGCAGCTGTATACGAGATTTAATAGGTGTTCGTTTAAATAATAAAAATTTGATGTAGGCAGTTAGTATTAATAAAGTTAGTAAAAGATTTTATTGTTTTTAGAATTGTCATTAATAAATAATTTTGTGGTTATTGTGATTTTCGTGAATTTTTAAAGCAGTTCCTTGCCTTCGTCTTTGATTGCATTAGCTTTACAATAAGTTTGTGAAATTAGCTACATGATAGCTACACCATTGAATGAAGTTAGTATAATATACTCGTAATACGTAACATAATATATTAATCTTTATTGAGCGTATTTTGCTTTATGCATCAAATAGAACTGCCTCGCACAGAACTGCACAGCGAGTAGAACTGACTCGCATAGCGCGTAGTAGGCCATGCAAGCAGCTGATAGTCCGGCGATTTGTCTAGTTCTCTTTATTCCAAAGCTAGCTCTTGCAATTTTTGCTACCACATATGAAATGTGAACACTGCAGGTAAGCTTGCCATCAATAATATTCCGAGCTCGATAGGTGATGATTCAGCAGTTTCTTTTTTATCTGATTTATAACTCAATCGCGATGTTTTCCCTTTATTTAAGAGAAGTTGATTTAGATCGAACCATTTGGTGGCCGATTTCATTTTGTTTTCCATCATACTGTCCCTTCCGTCTTTGATCCTATGTTTTACACTTATCGTGGTGTCAGCTTCGTACATTATAATATGTTGTAGAATGTGAAGGGGAAGATATAAAACAACAAAATAAATAGCATAAAGCTGCAGTTACTGGGAAACTCTAGATAAGTTGATTTATCACTAAAAATGTTACAATTGACTCCAAACATAGATTTTCTGGCATATTTATCAAGGTACATTAGATTGTTCTTTTCGATGTTTAGGACACTGATGGAAATAGATTTTCTGGGGTATTTAACCTTACAAAATTCATTTCCGTTAAGAAAATCCCTTTCCGTGCAGAGTGAGTAACCTGAATCCAAAAACAATAGATTTGTTGAGATATTTATCAAAAAAGCTCATATAATTCTTTCAATATGACAAAAAATCCTTTTCGGTGTGCAGTAATCCGTAGGAAATGAATTTGTTAAAGTATGTATGATAGTATTTCAGAAACTCTATCTTGGTGCAAAGGACATCGAAAAAATTATTAAGATATCTGAGAAATACCAATGAATTTGGTAAAGTATATATGAGAGTACCTCAGAAACTCTATTTTGGTGCACAGGACAGCGAAAAAATTATCAAAATATCTGAGAAAATTCTTTAAGTCTAAGTGCAAGACACCCAAAATAATGGATTACTAAGATATTTATTAAAATAATTCAGAAAATCCTTTCCTGTGTATAGGACATCGCAATTAATTGTGTAACACCCCAATAGATTTTTTGAGATCCGCGTGAATTTTTCACATTGTGAAAATGGACTCTGTTAATTATTTGGTAAATACCTTAGAACCTTAGAAAATCCATTATTTTCGATGTCCTCACAACAGCGAAAAAACTTTGGTGAGGTTTCTTTTTCGGGATACTTCTTAAAATAGTTGACAGAAATCGATTATTTTCAGTGTGTCCAATAGAGGTTTTCGGAAATATTTTGCTTAGAAATCCATTATTTTCGGTGTCTTGTACATAGACTAAAAGAACTTTCTCAGATATCTTGATAATTTATTCGATGTCCTGTACACCAAAATAGAGTTTCTGAGGTTCTCTCATATATACTTTACCAAATTCATTTTCTACGGATTCCTGCACACCCTACGGATTATCTTAAATATTTTGATAAATACCTCAAAAATATTTTATTATGCCCTGCAACGCAAAATGGATTTTGCAAGGTATTCTGTTAAATACCCCAGAAAATCTATTTAGTTCAGTGTCCTAAATATCGAAAAAACAATATGATGTACTTTGATAAGTACGCGAGAAAATCTATGTTTGGCGTTATTTGTAACATTTTCACTAATAAATCAACTTATCTAGGTTTTCCCAGTAACTGCAGCTTTATACTAGTAATTTTTTAAGTTACTGTCGAATTGACTAAATGAATTTCATTTTAATAGAATTATACTAATGAAAATGGAACTTATAACCGTTTAGAATAATAGTTACTTGATAATACCAGTCACTGGTATAACTGGTAACCTAAAAATAATTTTTTATCACATCACTTGTGAAAACGGACCCATAATGGTTGTGTGGCCTTTTATTTTTGTAAGAAAACAAGATTATACTGACTTTCAGAGCAGCATTATTAGAATAGTTACAGTGACATCAACACACGTCGAAACATACAATAATTTTTTGTTTCTGGAGTTGTGCTGACTCCGGAATAAAAAAATTTACAAATTGTTTCTCAAGCGCATCATCTCATTTACCTAATAATAATATCCATTAGCCGCATTGCTCACCTTGCATGTCTGTGTACAAAAAGAATACGTCCAGGAAACGTCCAGAAATATCCAGGAACCGTTAATGTGGAAGAAGAAATGTTGTACAATGCAATGAGTAGTTTCGAAGCGAGAATTCTTAAGAGTGCATACAGAAAGGAACCTAGTCAGTTAACGGATGCCAGTTTAAATAATTCAGAATTTATCAACTTCACTGTTTGTAAACCAGCATTGTTGGAGTGTTTGTAGATGCTCTGAAACTAGCGAAAGTGGTATCAATCTACAAAAAAGGACTATTAACTTAAAGTGAAGAGTGAAAATATATAAAATATTTTTACACGGTACTCGTAAAATTTAAATATTTAATTTGTTTCATTTATTAAAAAGAATGCAGAGACAGAAATTTCAAATAAGTTAGGTCGATTTTTCTGTGTCTGTATGTACGTACAGTCGTACGTAGTCTGTAAGTTCAGGAATTTCTCTTTCCCTATGGGACCAATATGGACGAAATTTGGTAGACTAATGTAGATTATGAGCCTGCAGAACGTTTTTTTTTCATTTTTCTTATAAATCCAATATGGCGGACAGGAGCCATTGTTTTTGTTCATAAAGTTCGTATTCAAACTAGGAAATTGAAATTTTGCACACATATAGTGCCATGTATTATGCGTCGAATAAAAAAAGTCCCAGGTTGCCAAATTGTGCCATGTTGCCAGGAAATGGTGTTGCCATGTTTGAAGCTTAAAAAACTTTTTGTAATATCTGACGAACTATAAAAGATAGGACAGTCGAGTAAACTTTATTGTATAGGCTACATAAAGACCCGTCGATTTTGTTTGAAACATTTTTTTCCAAAATCAGAATTTAATATATATGTAGAGTGTTTTTTGTTGTACTAACTTTAGGGTTCATTTTCTGCAAGAAGTTTCGCAAGAATTGTTTTAAATTTGTTGTGTCGAAAGTTCCTTTAATACTTAAGACAAATACCAGCCCAGGACCTGACAATATACCAGCCGTGCTTCTCCAGAAATGTGCGAATGCGGTTTGCCATGCACTATCCGATGTAATGGTCGACTCATTTACCAGAGTTATAATACCAGATGACTGGAAAAAGGCCATAATTATTCCTGTCTATAAGAAGGGTGATAAAGCTAAAGCTATGAACTACAGGGCATTAAGCCTAACCTCCATAATGTCCAAATATATGGACAAAATAGTAGCCGATGACATCACCTCATTCCTACTTGAGAATGGCTCTCTTGGTGACTCGCAACATGGATGCCTTACCGGGAGATCGATCACCAGCAATTTGCTTGTTGCCCTGGAAAATGTGACAAGGGTGAATCCTTGGACATCTTGTATCTGGACTTCGAGAAGGCGTTTGACAAAGTGCCGACGGAACGATTACTGTACAAGTTAAACGCAATGGGAATCCGAGATAACCTCCTCAAATGGATCCGGATCCTCAAATGGTTTCCTATCTGATCGGACATACCGAGTTCGGATGGAGATTAGTTACTCTTCTGTGTATGGCACTCGTAGTGGTGTGCCGCAGGGCTCTGTTCTTGGACCGCTGCTGTTTCTGTGCTACATCAGCGATATATCAAGTCTGTCGCCCAATCGAATCAGTCACTTCGCAGATGATACGAAGATTATTGGGTTCATTTAGGCTTCAAAGTCTTCATGTCGGCAAGAGATTTAGAATATAAGCAATAAAATGTAACATATATTATACAATAATTTAAATCGTTCTAAATCAATAGATGCATTTAAAAATTATTAATATAATGATTGAAATTGATACAATCGTTTGTGTCTTTGAAAAGGTTATTCCACTCGGTAATCGAGCCCTAGCCTCCCGATTTTCGAGACCACAAAACTATCGAGGCGTGAATTTCAAAGGACAAACGATTTTTATGCTAGTTTAAAAAATTGCATGTCATAGGGCCGGAGTAATTTGACCTTGAAAAAAGGTGTACTACTTTAAATATCTCGTTTCTTATGAAAGATGGAAAATGAAACTTAGGGTACGTATGTATAAGACCAGGGAGCCTCAATTCTGTGAGTGTGATCAACTGAATATACTTGACCAATTTCTAGCAATAAAAATTCATTTTAAAAACTTTTATATATATAAACAAATAAGTTTCTTTAGAACTTCCTGCACATAATTGATTATAATATTAGTCAAAATATTATAACCAAATAACCATTTTAAAAACTGAACAAGCCATAAATTAGTGTTGCACCAACTAATGAAGCATGATTGGATATTTGGTAATAGTGATTTTAAAATAACCAGTTATTAATAACAGTTACTGTTATGTCGTCTCATCACTAGTTTTTACCATCGGAAATTTGGCAACACTCCAACATAAAGTACCTATTGAGCTGTGAGTAGCTCTTTGGTTTAGTTATAGTTATTGAGCTAACATTATGTGAGCAAAACATTTCAAGTATCAATTTTATTATTTAACATACTCTATATGTTTTAGAAATACTTGTAATTACAATTTTGGGGTACATTTTTGTTAATAATAAATACTTTGTAATCTATTTACATAGGTTTGTATTATATACAAAAAACTAACTCGTTTGTAAAATCTGGCTTTGAAAACAAACTGAAAATTTTTGGTTTTTTTGTTTTTTTGTTGTTGCTAGGAACGTTGGCAAATTGACCGACAATAAACCCCAAGTTATTATGTTTTTATTAGATATATTACAGATGTAGTACTTATATTTTTCAATTTTGATTGATAACCACGTTTGTTTAATTTGAGGTCTTAATAATGGTTTGCGGAAACTGTCTGTGGGGTTGTGTTTGTGAGTACTGAAAGAAATTATTTACAATTTAGCAGATAGGCGTACAGATATTTTAAATATTTCTATATCTTCAAATAGTAAAAATCTGCCATGTTTTTAAGGATATGCGTTAGGTGATTGCTTTTTTCTTACATTTCTTTTTCCACCTTAATCTCAGGGACTGTAAATAGTGTTCATTCCCCGTTCAGTACGTAATGGCCACGGTAATGGGCTAAAAGCCTTTAAGGCTTGAATCCTTTCTGGTATCATTTTTGTCTCCTCATTAGGATGATCCAACAGTCTTTGAACTAGATTTGGTGAATTTTGTGCCCATCATTCACAGCCGTATATTAACTGTGGTCGCAGTATGTTGTTCATTATTTTTGATCTTGCTTTTATTGTTAATTTTGTATTGTATATAAGTTTATTTGTCGTTCTAATCGCTATGGGCTTTCTATTGTTTATAGGTGCTACCCAATTTAGTTTGTTGTCAAATAGGCAGGCTAAATACATAGCGGCTCTTCTGGGTTTTATCTACTTGTTCATAATTCTTAGAGTATCTTCAAATTTTTTGTTTTCGTCGGATCAGATTATTTGCGTTTTTTGTGGCATTTATTCCAATTTTACATAACTTGCAAAATTCTCCAATAATGTACAAACCTTTTTCGCACCTGTTTTTTGCTCGTGTGGTCACCCGATCAAAGGTGACAAGCGCTGTACCATTAGCTAGTTGCAGGACTTCTATGTTCTTCAAATGTTGTAATTTTGGAATGTTGCTCACATAAATGTTAAATAAAATTTCTGAAATCGGAGAGCTTTGTGGTAAACACTTTTCTGCCGTTTTATTCGAAGATAATTCATTGCCTATCTTAATGTGAAATGTCGTGTGGGTCAAATAAACTTGAAGAAATTTAGTCATTTTGAGTGAAATTTTAACTACTTGCATTTTAAAACACAGTCCATCTCTCTATACCCAGTCATACGCTTTCTGAAATTTACAAATGCTACGTATACCGTATATCTTTTTCCTCATGAATATGGCATTTAACTTGGCTGCCTGCTGTGTCCTTGCCAATTTCTTTCTAAAGCCCATTTGTTGTGTTGGTAAGATGCAGTTTACTTCAACAAATTTCTCTATTCTGTTTTATACAACTATTTCTGCTATGTTCGAGAAGGTGCTGATCAAGCTAGTGGGTCTCCTATTTACTGGTTCTGATGGATTCTTAACTTTTTTAGCAATTTTTGCCATGTTTTTTAGCAATTTGCTCAACTGGGAAGTAGCAAGCCATTATTGATTTATTTATTATTTCACACAGTGATTCCAATGCATTCTGAGGAAAATTTTTTATTGCCAAATTAGTTATTTCATCTTCTTCTGGGCTCTACAAGTATTTAAAATTTTCACTATATTTATTACCCAGTAGAAATCTACTGGATTATAATTTTACAATGTCTCAGTAGTAATTTTGTTTTCTCGACCTATTGCTCAACATATTTTATTGTTAAAATAGTGTAAGAGAACTGATTTTTAAAAGTGTTGAGCGTACTTCCGCTTCGCTTTATCAATATTTGTATGTACAAATTTCCCGTTCATGTCTTTGAAAGGCAAGTTTTCTTCTTGATTTTTGCTGATACGTTTTAGAAACCTCCACACAACTTGTCCTTTTGTAACTTACAGCTTCTTCAAATGACTTGTTCCAGCTGCTTTCCCTTTTATTTGTCAGCATCATTTTAACTTCTTTTGGAGTTTTGCCAATTTCACTTTATCCTGCTGATGTCTTGTACGTGCGCACTGTTTTAACATTTCATTTCTCTGTAAAATTAGTTCCTTCTCTTTCTTATTTAATGCCCATCTATTTTCTTGTTCAACCAAACTGGAATTCTTTTCTTTGGGTGCTTCGTTTATTATTTATTTCGTAAATTGGGTATTCGGTTAGATGTGCTACTTCTTAAATTATTTTTCTTGCTGATTCGATTCCATAATTTTCTATTTTCTGCCATAGCAGAAAACAACAATATTTCATCAAGTGGATTAGACTTAACATATACATAAAAAATTTTAAATGGATTTTTAGCATCATCTAGATATTGTACAGGGAAAATAATATATATTCATAGAAAAATATACAGGAAATGTAATATATACATTATAGAGGGAAAAATAATCGGCAAACGAAATACAGGCGAAAGCAGGATGTCTTGGCTGAGGAACTTACAAGAATAGTTCGTCTGTACTTCATTGGAACTATTTAGAATTGCGGTCAATAAGATCAAGATTATCATGATGATTACCAACCTTAGAAATAAGAAGTTACTTACTACAAAATTTTATTATAATCCCTATATTCCTATTACCTTTTAAATTAAAACGCTAGATTTTGCCATTGGTAGGGTTAGGAGTAGTTTTCTTATTTATTTCTATTAGATCAAACATAAAATGAACTAAACTCTGCGCAAGACTGTTAACAACGAAACGTCTTTATTAGTCAAGGTTATTTGAATAAAATAGATTTATGATCTTAACAAAATGTATTGCAAATGATTTAGGAAATGCGAATATGCAAATAGAATTCTAATTGGTGCATTCAAATAAATAACGCCTCATCAAAATAATAAAATAAAATAATATTTGTATTCAATTACTACGTTCTAGTAGATTAAAAAACAGTGCGTTCAAGTTTGTGAAAGAAATTTCCAAATTAATTATAAAATTATTTTATAGGTTATGTCGTTCCTATCATCACAAACTTATTTTAGAATTACACTGCTACCTTATTGATTCATTCCAATTGATTTTAATTTATCTCAATCTAAACTTATTGCCGAATCAATTCATTTTAATCAAGAGTGATTCATTCTACATCTTAAAATTTCTTGTTACCGACTATTTTTGCCCATGAGAGTTGTACATCTTATACATTTCGTTATCTCTAACCTCTAACCACTTTACCCATTCTTATGTTAAATTTGTCTTTGTTTTAACCTGTACTAGTGTTTTAACTTATACCCTACTTTTTCTAATTGCCATTGCCATGATTATTGTAAATCCAGTCAGATATGTTTTCTTTACTTATACTTATACAGTATCGCACAGTACGCTTTCACTTACCTGGTGATTACCAACCAGAACTATTATCTCTATATACACTGACAACGGCATCACGGTATCACTGCCACAGATGTGTGTAAAAGCATTTGTCAAGATTTAATTAGACACAATAGAGTTTAATTAACGATAAATAATTATTTCTACATTTTAATTGTAAAACTTATTTACGGTAAAATTGCACGTAGGCAACTGCCTCTATATTCCAACTAGTTAGTTTAGTAAGCAAACTGCTTACGTAATAACAATTTCACCTAATCTAGCCATCCTGAATTATTTACAAGTATCAAGTGTATAAAACTATCTACCACAGAACTAAAATAGAACTAAGACAAATTGCTTCGTTAAAATAATTTAAATAATTCTTCGGTAGATTTTGATGTCTATGAAATTTTATTACAGATGAGATACATAAAAAAGTGACTTTCATTTATTTTGAAAGATAAAAATATTCTTACTCTAAGAAGAAATATTATTAGACAATAAAAATATTTAATAATATTTTTAATAAAAATATTATTACCCTGTACATTTTGAATAGATAATTTGCGTCTTAAACGCGAGAGCATGTCCTAATTCATAATGGATGAAAGGTAAATTTTTTGCCAATTTCTTTAAGTGCATGTATATAACTATGTACTTTGTCATTTAGCTACATACCTTCCCTAAATTGAGTCCTTTTAGAAAGGAATCAGAAAAAAGTCATTGTTCTCCTAAATTTACATAAAGTTTTCCACTTATCCCATCTCTAGAACGAGCTACAATGAATAAAACCGCAGGTATCTCTAGTCTGTATGGCTTTCCCAAAGCTTCTGTAATCTGAAGCGCTTAAAAGTCCTTAATATTTTATCTACCACTATTTTACGATAATGTACGTATGTTTACAGTATATAATCCAGAATGCTTTTGTAACTTTAGGTCGAAATTCTAGCGTCAGTATTTCATGCACCTGAATGCAATTTTATACGATTTTAAAGCTAATTAAGTTATTTCTCAATACTGAGAGTATGATAGAAATTTTGATTGAAATTGATACACATAGTATTGATATATTATGTTATGCAATGGCGTACCATAGTGCACTACCTATTCCTTTTCAAATGCAAATTATGAGCATTTAACACTGGGCTTTTGCTCTATGTTTTCTTAACACGTGCTTGCACAATTTGCGGGATATTTATCTTGAGTTTTAAAAATCCTATTTTATAATTGACTAGCGATCCGTCCCGGCTTCGTACGGGTGCAATGTATTAATAAGGCGTCATAAGTGTCCGAGCGATTTATCCACATACACCATCCGATTCATTTTTGGCACTTTGACATTGACAATTTATAGTCGCCATATTTGCATACGGCGTTGTCCGCGCCTCCGACGTGGCCAGGGGATGTCTACTGCGTTGTCTGCGCTTTGCGCGGTCAGGGGTGCTTTGACTTCCTATTTCGTTATAGAAATTTTAGAAAACATGGCTTTTATTATCTCGGTTTATCCTAAGATTTGAATGCTTTGACATTATTGGT
>WYDF02098810.1:0-10690 GCA_009867245.2 Adranes taylori | reverse complement strand
AACGTCGGCAAAACAAAATGCCCAATACGCGGGGCACAACCCGGAATAATAACAACAATACATATATATATATAAATTAATATTCCATAAAATTGGATTTCAATAAGAATTTTTTTGTCCTCCGGCCCTTCAAGTTTTTTTTTATCA
Source organism: Adranes taylori (assembly GCA_009867245.2). Classification (NCBI taxonomy): domain Eukaryota; kingdom Metazoa; phylum Arthropoda; class Insecta; order Coleoptera; family Staphylinidae; genus Adranes; species Adranes taylori. The sequence goes on along the minus strand of WYDF02098810.1, from coordinate 10,543 downwards.
ATTAGTCCCGTTTCTCAAAGTTTGGTGACCCCTGCTCCAAAAGAAAGCCACCATGCTGGAATGTTCACGCAAAGGTATCGCGTCATATGTGACGTCCCCATATCGCAGACCGCTGGATCGCCTTCTGTGTGGCCGAACCTTTAATGTTGATTAACTTTGATATAAAAGAAGCTATCTCCTATTGAACTATTGGAGAAATTCGTTTTTTAGTTAAAATAATATCTAATTATATCTTTCTTTAGGCTTGCAAGGTTTCTCACTTGCGATTTTATAATTTCGACACGAATTATATTCCATGTTTTTGACTTCAAGTTCGATAGATAAATTATAAAATGATGGACTAGACCAACGTTTCTCAACCTTTTTTGGCCCGCGGGCGGGCCGGTAAAAGTTGTGAAAAATTCTCGCGGACCGGTGTTTTTTTAACGAGTAAATTATTATTTTTTGAATAAGAATTTTCTATTGTGGACAGGTAAGTAAAAATTCTCCCCGGATCGGCCAAATTTCACCGCGAACCGGTGTCGGTCCGCCGGACCAGTGCTTGAGAATCACTGGACTAGATACGGACTCCCGCCGAAAATTAAGTTATACCTTTTTTAAATGTACTGAGCAACCCTTGATGTACTGATATAAATACGATTTGGTGCTATCTATAGGAGAACCGTGATTAGATATGGCAAGTACTGAGGTCTCCACATCATAGCTTTTTACACAAAACATTGTCTAAGAAACATTCAAAATAATCGGAAGCAACATCAAACTATGTCCGCCCGCCCGCTTTGTCTAATTATGTAGGACCGCAATAATAAAACTAACGACACTATTTAAAAGTATATTTTGTTTTTATATTATTTACATAATGATAAAAAACTGGAATCATTTGCAGTCGAGATTCATAATTTATTTGCGTTAAATGACAACACTGGACTATTATACTTTATACATATGACTAAAGGACTATTATAGATTAATATTAGGCATCGTAACTAGTAAAATTTGAAATATTTGAAAAAAAATATATCCAACTGAAGCAAGAAAATTTTCTATTTGTGTACAGGTAACCCTCCTAAAACACAGCCTCGCTCTTATATGTTGAAAATTGTGGACAACCTTGTATAATACCGCAAAAAGTTTAAACTTAAATGGGGCAATTTTTCAAACAATTAAAGAAAATGAAATTAGAAGTGCATTTAGCGCAGAACCTTCATATCCGCAAAATATGCAGCTCGTTCTCGTGAACGAAGTATTGAGAAAATGGAAAAGGTACGTATTATGTATTTAGATTGGAGGTTATTTCACAAGAAAGACTCCATTCAGAGGTGATGTGATTAGAAGAAAAGCTCTTAAATTTTAATGCAAACTTTTTGGGAAGTAAGGGTTAGTTTGAGAAGCTTTAATGAAACCCTCGTGCGTATAAAATAATAAAGAAAAACAGCTGACCAGTACATTGGAGAGTATACTCAAAAGCTTGGCTAACAGAGTTATTTAAAGTCTACCAAAATAACAAATGTTTTAAAGACAATAAAGGAAGCAAACAATCTTAAAGAGGTAAGAAGTTCGGAAGAAGACACCCATTTATGCCCAATTCGCCCCATTATGCTGATCAGTGATGACGATCAGAAGACTAAATTAATAATAAAATGACCTTAAATTAAATGACAACATAATTGTTGTTTCATTTAATAGTACTCTCAAAATTTCTTCTTGACGATCAGAAGACTAAATTAATAATAAAATGACCTTAAATTAAATGACAACAGAATTGTTGTTTCATTTAATAGTACTCTAAAAATTTCTTAAAAAAATTATTTCAATTCGCATAATAGAATAAAGAAAAAAATTCGACAATAAATTTATGTCATCGGATCAAACTGTTAGTTGCATATGTCATTTGGTTTTTTATTTAGCAATTTTCTCATCTCTAATTTTGGTATATAAAAGATATTTTTCGAAAGGTAAACACGTGTAGTTTGTCATACTATCTAAAATCCATTTTTCACTTAGACAAACAGCATTTTCATTGTTCGATTGTGCGCCAATAATTATACGTGCAGCACGAGGTGTAGTCACGATGACGCCCCTACACAGTTTCACTAGTTCGTTCAGTTCGTCACGAGATGGCGTGCATTTAACAGACACAAATATCGGACCACATTCCAGGAAAATGTTCATTGTATAAGATGATAAATGGAAACTTTCACGTTCGATGCGACATTGCTAGAAATAAAATATAAAACATAATTAAGATAAAATAGATAGATAGATATATATTTTATATAAATTATGAAGGGAAAAGTGAGAGTACTTGAATCACGATCGATTATGTGAAATTGTACTTGCGCTATAGTATCCTCGTTACAACCTGCAGCAGAGAGTTGTGTTGTGTTGCTACTCGCTGTCGATGTGGTGTACACACTTTAGCTATGTTTATGTGTTGGCATGATCGCGCTTAGCGTTGTTTATTATGTACGTAATAGGTGTAGGGATTTTGATTATCCTGTTTAAAGAGTAAATTTACTAGTAGCGCCCGATCTAATAATTGATATCTGTGCTACCCATCGCTGTTCTCTGTTTACGCCGTAGCATGCGAATACTATACGGGGGAAGAATTATGTGTTTTGGCTAAGCGTATGCCATTGTAGAGTAGCGCTTGACCTCACCACCAACCTGTGTCCTATTCACTAGAGTGTATAATTCTAACATTCGCCCATCGGGGGTGGTTTTAGTCACTCAGCAACAGTAATACTTTAACGAAGTGTTATGCGTCTATCGTGCATTCCTACTATTTGAACAATCTATATTGTCACGTGGGAATTTGTCCACGTTCCTATTTAATTTGATGTTAGAAAGTTTGTACACTTAATATTTGTAAAGTATGTAAATAAGTCAGGATGGATAGACTTGATAAACGGTGATTGTAAAATAAACATGTGGTATGTTAGTGGCAAGAAAGGCAAAGGGTATTTAACACTTGGTATTATTCAAACTTCTATTTATGAAATAAAGGATAATGTAAAAATATTTAAAACATCTTACATAGTGGTAAGAACTAGAATTTCTTTATGGGAATGAAAGATTAGCATTAATTTTACCGACGGAAGTAATTGTAATAACTTTGTTAGGAGTATATAAGCTAAAGCAAATATAGCACAAACTGTATTCGTGTAAAGTAATAAGAGATCCAAGTACCTATAAGCTGGGAGCAGAGGATAGCTAAGAGCCCTACAAAAATCCCCTCTCCGCACATTTGCACTGCTACATGAAGAGCGACCATCTCCACCCAAAAAATATGTAACAATATCATTTTACTAAAGTAAACCTCCAGCTCCCTGTGGCATTACTAACCACATGTACATTAATCCCATATTGTTAATCTTTACTTTTTTATTTTATCACCGCACATTTGCACTGCTACATGGATTCATTAATTGATGTACGCAATTGTGGTGCTCATAGCGTTTTAAAAATTTAAGAGGTATATCCTCTATTTATATTTCATTGGAGAATAGTGACAACCTAAACATCGTTTTTTTAATTATTATAGTAGTAGTTAACCTTTATTCTGTTCGTTTTCCGTTCTTACTTATCGTCATGCGCTGATCACTATCTAGTAGTACAGTATGAAACTCGGTTAATCCTTTTCAGAGTTACTACAAAACACAAAACATTTCAAAATCAAATGTTTTGGTATTATATAGGTTTGGTATAAGTAAAAACAAAAAATAAACAGAAGAATCAATTCTTAAATAGAAGAGTATCCCATAAGGAAGCTAAAGCTAAAGAAAGTCTTATTCTTAATAATAAAAAAATTCTGACGTTAATCATCCACGGACATTATGAACTGGTAAACTGATTGCATAATTATAAATTGTACAATACAATTTTCAAATAAAAGTACATATCAAAATATGAAATAAATACACACGTTATGCGTTTAAAAATATAGTATATGACAAAGTTGTACAATTACATTATATTTTAAATTGCAGCCCAAACGTATTAGCACGTATTTCTAGCACGCTTGCTGGACCCATGTACCTAAACAACCCATGTTTCACATTTATATTTCATGTGCATAATTATGTGTACCGATTCTAATCTTCTAACTATACAGCAATAAGTAATATTGTACAGTAACCTTACGTTCGACACTGTCGAAATCCAGATATATGATATCCATGAACTCGAGTCCATCATAACTTCAGATAATGGAAAGCAAATTGTACTTGCGCATTATAGGAGAAACACGCCTGGTATGTTGCCCCCGTGATGGTTTTGTCTTTAGATTGTTAAAAAAATATTGTACCCTTGCCGGATGTATATCAACTAAATCAATATGATTTGCCATTCTCAGTAAGAGGTTTGCAATTTTTTCTGCTATTAATGTGCTGTCTGTTGATTTATGCTAAGTTTTGAAGTCACAATCGGTACGTTTATGGCGTACAAGATTTGCTAATGTACAGTTCTGAAATCACAGTCCGAGCACACGAAAGGCTTTTCCCCTTTATGGGTTCGTTTATGAACGTCGAAATGAGCTTTCTGTCCAGATTTGAAAACACTCTATAAACATTCAAAAGGCTTCTCTCCTGTGTGAGTTCGTTTGTGAATAATCAATTGACTAGATTTTTGTCTAGATTTGAAATCAAGTTCCGAACACACAAAAGGCTTATAACATTTTTCAGGATTGGACGAACCGATTTACCAGCATTTTATAGCAAGTTGTGCCCAATCGTAAATTTTGTGCAGAATTCTCTGCGTGTTATATTTTGTATCATCCGGGTACCCAACAATCTTCGTATCGTTCGCAAAATGCCTAATTCTAACTGACATTTGTCTGGACATGTCAGTGTTGTAGCACAGAATGAGCAGAAGTTCAAGAATGGATTCCTGCGGTACACAGCTAAGGATGTTGTGTTCTGTAGAGTAACTGCCCTCTACACGAATACGTTGTAGAATCTGTTAAGAAACTTCGGATCCATTTGAGCTTTTCCCCTATATGGGTTCGTCGAAGTAAGCTTTCTGTCTAGATTTGAAATCATACTGTGGACATTCACAGAAGCACAAGGGCTTCTCTACTGTCTCTACCATTTTCAACAACCAATTGAAGTTTGTGTCTAGATATGAAATCACATTCCGAACACACAAAACGCTTCTGTGCCGTATGAATTCGTTTGAGATAAAAGATTTAAAATATTGCTGTTTGGCCTAACTAATTACATAATACTAAATTAAAACATTATTAAACAAAAAAAAAACTATCAACTACTTGAAATGTATATGTATTTCATTTTCTCCCAATACATATATAGTTGATAGGGCTCGTTAAAAAAGAGAAAATTAAATTACCTGTACAGCCGGAGAAAATTCAGTTAATTCATAATCTTCTTCAGGTAACCAATTTCCTTGTTCGATAGAATCTATTACCTGGAATATCAATATCCTTTTAATGATCAATTGAAAAAATATTCCTCCTATATTTTGTATCACAATTATTTTTATAATTAGGAATTATAATTAGGAAAATAAAATAAATATTAATCTTACCCATTTATACTTCAATATCCAGAGACCTCTAGCTAACGCTCTCAGTACGTTTATAGTACGCATTGTCTCATATGCAACCAAATGTGTTGTGCGCGAGCTGACCTGTTTCTCAAATACAAAACGTCCCAGCCTTCGGACAGACTCACGAAATCGTTTCAATTCGTTGCGATGGAATCCTGTACAAACTATAGAACTTTTTCGTGCAGGTGTACGTTGCGTTTGTGTTTTTTGCTGTGTACCTCTTGTTAATTGAGTATTGGGTTTTGCCATTTTCGTATCTAATTTAGATGGCTCAGAGGTAAAGAGGAAACTACTGCTTCTATAAAATGCAATTCAAAATAATGATTATTATCACACATAAATAGCTGTAATTGTAATGATAATAGTAAACTCTACTATTGTCAATATAATATAAACCATCAAATAAAATTTAATTCGCTGAAAACTATTCCACCAAAACTTAGAAAACGGACGGAAGAACAAAAAAACGCCCGTATATTCGCATGCAATAGATGTTTATAAAAAAAGCCATTAATGTCAGTCAGTTTTTTCGAGTGAATTTATGAGTTCGTGTTTTTATACCTAGATTTTTTAATATTTTCATTTAGTGATTTGAAGCGGCATTTTATTTGTTTTTACGACCACCGAGAATTGGAACAAAAAATTTTACAACTTCAATAGTTTTAATCGCCAACGTCTATTGGTTTTGATTCCACATTTTCTGAGAATTTTAATAGATTATCATTCAATTAGTTTCGATTCAATGATTTGCAAGCTTTTGGGCACGTAGAGCCCCGTCATGCACTTGGTACATGCGGAGTGTCTCCCGCCGCCAAAAGTCGAATATAAATGGTCAACACAGTCTAATATCGAGGAGACGTAATTTTTGGTTGGGGTTTTTGTTGCTGCAGCGAGTGAATATCACACATCTCAATGTCACAATATGTAATGATCAGATTTATCTTTTTGGCTAACGAGAGATTTATTGCGCGTATAAGAGTGATGTGATGAGAAGAATTTTTCATGGAATGGAATGCCAAAGGACTGATGTAGCACCAGAAGGGATTACAAAGGACTGCTTGTAATCCCTAGAAAAATTGATGTATGGAAAGAAATTCATCATAGGAGATGACTTTAATGGAAAGCACATACACTGGGGATCCAGATTAGTTACAACTAAGAGTAGGAAACTTGTAGCAGCATTTAATTAACTTATATGTGAAGCATTATTAACCGGAAAATCAACGTATTGGCCCACTGATATGCACAAAATTCCTGACCGCATAGATTTTTTTGTAATCAGAAATATTTCATCAAATTACATTCATGTTGAAGACGCATGAGATGTGAATTGTGATCACTCTTCGATACTTCTTACACAGAGCGATAGTGTAATTCTAAAACAAAACCCACCGAGATACATTAACAAGACAACAGACTGGCGAAGCTTCAAAACTCAACTTGAAGAATTGATTGAACCACTTAGAACAGAAGAAGAACAGCTAAATAACGAAATGAGCTAGATCAGAGCAACTAGTGATAAGACAGCTCTGAAAAAGGCCAATTCAGTAATTAAAGCGCGAAATCCAGCGTAATAAAAATGAAGCAATAGAGGAATACTTAATGCATAAGGACCTACAGTGCATAACTCCCCCAATTCAAAATACGGATGGAAGTGGGGCCCGAAACAATATCCAAAAAGATTTGTAGGACATCTAGAGTGCATTTTCCGGCCGAACGATGGGGAAGACGCCAACGCTTGGACTGAACCAGAACAGGGGGAAGCGATTATCTGACTCACTTCGCCAAAGAAAGTATCAGAAGAAATTAAAACAAACATGCCCACAAAATACCCCTGGATTTGATCTAATCATTGGCGTTATTCCAAGTAACTTGCGAAAAAGGCTATAATGAAACCTCTATATGTATCCTTCAGACTGAAGTATGTTGTGAAGATATGGAAAGTTATCATAATCCCCAAACCAAGGAAATTCCCTCAAGACGATGCATCAGCTGTTATCGATTATTTCGAAATTATATGAAAAATTTAGAGATTGAAACCTATTATAGACGAAACGCATTTTATTCCGCGTCATCAATTCCGTTTTAGAGAAAGACAGTTGACTATTAACCAAGTTCATGGATCACCAACGTGTTTGAGACTAATAGACTTCGACACCGTTTAATCGATCATCATGAAACTTGGCAGATATATGTATTTTCTCAGGGAAAAGGTTTTTGTGCTATTCATATTGTTGTAACTCGCCACTAGATGGCGCTGCACTACATAAGTTCTACACCATTCAACCGATCGTAATGAAAATTTATATACATAGGTATTTGAGTACGAAGAATATTTTTATGCCATCCACTTGCTTGTAACTCGCCATTAGATGGCGCTGCAACACATAAACTTCTATACCGTTCGTCATGAAAACTTATATACATAGGTATTTGGGTACAAAGAATATTTTTAAGCTACCCAATTTGTTGTAACTCGCCACTAGATGACGCTGAAAGCCGCGGCAATTAGGATAAAAAATAAAGGGATAAACAGATGGAACTAAATGGTTGAAGATGCATGGGATGAAGAGCTAAGATAATTGATGGAAATTCTGAAAAAAATTAAATCGAAACAGCAAGACAATTCTCCTATAAAAAGTGAATGTGGACACAGCATATACAGATAACGGCAGAAATCTTTGCAGAAATCCTTGCAGATCATTTTGAAAAACAATTTACAAATGACGACGAAACTCTCCCGGAAATAAATAGGGAAATACAAAACACAAAATTTAAATTAAGAAATACGATCTTCTTGGATTATTCTGAAGTTACTCCGGAAGAAATCGTAACAATAGTCATGAACCTCAACACGAATAATCACACTGATTAGATACCCAAAATGCATAATAGGATCTCTGACTAAACTAATAAATAAAATCATCATATGCAGTCATATAAATAGAAGACCAATTAGCCTGGTCAATAGTCTGACAAAATAGCTGAAGTTGCACTCAAGAAAAGAATTCAAGAATTTTCTGGAAACAATCTTCTTCCACCACAGCAATTTGGCTTGCGAAGCAAACTTGCCGCAATTCAACAAGTTGTTAATTTGGAGAAGAATCTACGTAAGACCAACGACAATAGATTTACATCGTACCCAGCGTCATTCGATGTGGAAAAAGCTTTTGCTCGTGTGTGGAATGATGATCTCATCTTTAAGATGTGGGCGTATAAGTTTCCAATAGAACTGGTCAAAATCATCCAATCATTCCTTACAAACAGAACATTTGAAATAAAAGTTGGTTCGGTTAAATCGTCTCTCTAAAATATCAACAAAGGAAGGAGTACTTCAGGCCTCATCTCTTTCTCCAATACTCTTTAATATCTTCGTTAGTGAGGACATTAAGACTAAAGTTTTACAATTGCCGATGATACTACGATTGTCACTATACATTTCCACAAAGTTGCAAGGAAAACTGTGTGGAAATTCTACAGCATCCTTAAACATGATCCCAACCTTTCTATGAAAGCTAGGAATAAAATTCTAAACATAATCTTAAGACTACTACTACTTTATGGTTGTGAATTACGGGAAAAAGGATCGCAAAAAGCTAAATTTGCGCTATAGCGCCAAAAAAAATGATGATGGAAGTGCTCAATGCGCCGTGGTACATCAGAAATAGTGAAATTAATGAGGCGCTAAAGGCTCCTGTAATGCACGAACATGCAGCAAGCAGGAGGGCTCAAATGATAAAAAGGTTAAACGAACACGTAAGACAGGATATCCAGGACCTGGCTACGGATATATGACTAATAAACTTTAGGTAATGAAAAAGAATTAAACCCATCGGGAATGCCAAATAGCATTAAAGTGGTTAAACAGAAAAAATGATGGTAAACAGAAAAATAATAAACCAATATCTTATTAATCTTATATGTACTATGAAGGATAATGTATAAGAAAGATATAAATTGACTGGACTTTGTGTTATATCAAACTTATAATAAACATATCTAGGAAAAAGTTGCTGTGTCCAAAAAAATTGTAGTTTTTATAAAATGCTAGTGTGAGATTGTATGTTCAAAAATTGCTCCTAAACTACAGACTCAGAACGAGACACCGATATCTTTAGCAACTACTCAACAGTTGCTAAAGATATCGGTGCAGTGAAACAACTTTGTATTTTTTATATATTTAAATTGGCTCAAATCCATCATTTTTGTATTTAATGAATTCAAATATTATTCGCCTAAAAATAAAGATTCCAACCAAAAATATATAACGTGTATTAAATTATTTGCATCAATTATAAGGATAATAAAAGTTGTGTATATAGTTGTGACGCGAAGCGTATTTATTAGAAATAAGGTTTTACAATAACACCCCATAGTTACGTTCATTTCCACAAGCGAAATCTCTTTTTGTCGAATGCAGCATAAAAAATAAAAAACAATGCGACAATATACATTATATATCAATAGTAAATTACAACGTTTGGGATCTCAATAAATATTAATACAATAAGATAGAAAGAGAAAAACTATATTTCGATGGGGAACGTTGCTATAGTTACTAAGCATACAATTTTCTTGTAGGGATTTGCATAACCAATATGACATGGTGAAAGAAAAATGACTTGCTAAATCCATAGTATCTCAAAAACTACTACAACTATTAGTTTTAAACATATTCGGGAGAATAGATATCGTTGCCATGTCACAACCAGAAATTAATTATAATAGTTGTTTAATTAAGCAAGCAATCATCGAAAATTGCGAATCATACATTATTCGTCCCTATATGTGTTCTTTTAAGTCCCATATGTGTTCTATTGTGCGATTTACTTGCTTTAAAATGCATGTTATCACCATAAAAACTGATCTCTCTTAATTAAGTTTGGTAATCTTCATTAATCAGAATAAAATTGTAGAAACAGAATGCGACAATTAGATGTAATTTAGGAAATATTTCAAATTAACCTATAAACACATT
>WYDF02098788.1:0-10690 GCA_009867245.2 Adranes taylori | reverse complement strand
CTTAAGAAAAGCAAATCGTCTTTCAATAGTCCACGCACTAAAATGAAATAGTCGTTTAAACTTAAATAAAATGTATTTGTGCGTTTTAAGAAATACATACATGCAATTAAATAAAGTATTCATAAATAACGCCATATAAAAGGTTAGTTATGCTCAAATTTTGCCTAACAATAATTGATCCAAAATTGTGTTTATAAATTATCAATTTACTTCTCAAATAATTATTACTAAAATTTACTTACAATTCTGTTGTGGTTTCCCCACAAATTAATTTTATTTTAAATAATTCCTTTCTAATTTATTTTACTTTAATATTAAACTGGTGGCTCCCCATTTAATTTAATATAGTTGACGACTTTATTTTTAAAATAATTATTTCATTTATTCCCAACGACTGTTTGCTACTAAATTCGACAATTAAATTTTATCATTATTTTATTTGGAATTAATTATAAATTTAATCTGAATTAATTGCTGTTCAGAAATCAGAGTAGCATAGCTACTGCCTAGTTAATACCAAAAATTCGTTTTAGTGAAAGCGATGGAAGCTTTTAAACGTTTTTTCGATTAGCAAAATTCTTACTACAAGCACGATCACTCTCACTATTTACTTCTTCTTATTCTTCCTAGGTGTTTGTACCACTCTCGTACTAATCTAATTATTTTTGGCCATGATTGTTTCTATAGCCAATGGGAACCACATTCCTTTGCTACTACACACATTATTCCACACGGTCCGTCTTTCCTCACTGCTGATCCGCGTGAGTTTAATAAAAACGGTAAAAAAGTTGGTACTATATAGCACGCACCGAGCCAGACATTAATAAATAGTAAAATATACATAGTAGGTTAGACGAAAGTTATTTGTAAATGAGTATTACAAAGTTTATCGTCAGATCTAATAGTATAGGATCAGCGGGTTCCATTGGGAGCTCAAAAAGCCTGAATAAAAGTGAAAAGAGAAAAAGAATGGAGTTGAACGATAATGAAGAAGGTGCGAGTATGCAGTGGGAGATATTAAAAGAATTAAAAGAAATAAAAGAGGAGTTAAAGGAGCTAAAAGATATAAAGGGAGTAATTAAAGAGATAAGAAAAGTTAATGAGAAAATGAAAAAGGAAATGAATGAGAAAGAAGAGGAATGAAAAAAAGAGAGGATGGAAATATTGGGAAGGTTGAGAGATATGGAGTTAGCAGAGAACAGGAGGCAATAGGCTCAAAAGAAGCTAATGATATATGGTGTTAAAAATGAGATCGTCGATGTGGAGGGATTAGGAAATGTAGTATGGAATAGAATGCATGCTAATATATCAATTAAAGAGATGCACAGAGTGGGAAAAGTGAATAATGTGAACAGAAATAGACCGATTTTAGTAAAATTGGGGAAGTGGGAGGATAATATGGGGATAATGAGTAGGAAAAAATTATTGAAAGTAAGTAATATATACATAGATGATGATTTGACAGAGAAGGAGAGAAGAGTAATGGAGAAAATAAGGGAATAACCATTTCAGAAAAAGAATAGTATGGAGAGAGTAAGAATGGGATACGAGAAGGTATCCATTCGAAATCAGCTATGGATATGGAATGAGAAAGTCGAAAAACTTGAAAAAGCTAGATCCGGAAGGGATGGCGAGAAGAATGAGAAAGATGGAACAAGGAAGGAAAACTAAGAAGGTATGGGAGTGGGGTATTGAAGACGGGAGATATTTTGATATAATGGATGTTGGAAAAGAAGGAAATGGGAATAAATATAGGAAAGTTGATGCTGGAAAGGGGGGCGAGATGGCCATAGAAGAAGGGAATGGGAAGAGGACGAGGAGAAATAAAAAGAAGGGAAGGAAAATAAAGAAAACGGATGAAGGTGTGGGAGAAAGGTTGGATAGTTTAAAAGTTATGTGCTGGAACATAGCAGGACTGAAAAGTAAAATAAGGGGGACGGAACTGATGGAGTATATTAAAAAATTTGATGTTGTTGGTCTAGTTGAAACATGGGTAGAGAGCAACTGGAGCGAGAAAAATGAAGAGTTACAGCCTAGTTGTTTTAACTGGAGGTAGCAGGATGCAAAGAAAGTTAATGAAAATGGTAGAGCAATAGGGTGATATTAATGGAGGTAAGGAAGGAGATAAAGGAGGTAAAGATAGAAAGTTGGGAATGGGAGGGAATTCGTGGAAGATTAATTATAGCGGGTGGGAAGAGGATAATGTTTCTAACAGTTTATGTAAATAAGGAGTGGGGGGCATTTTATGACTAGAGTAAGCGAAATGGTGAGAATGAGAGGTGTGTGTTGGGATATGATGATAATGATGGGGATTAGAATGTGCGAGTAGGTGAGGAAGGTGGAAGATGTCTTGGATCTGAAGGGGTGTATGTAGAGAGGAGATGAAACTGTTGAATCGTGAAGGAAAAAAGTTTTTAGAATGGCTGGAGGATGCAGGATGGTGCGTGGGAAGTTCAGAAGGGAATTGGGAAGGGGAAATTACTTTTAGAGGAAATGGTGGAAGATCAGTTATTGATTATGTGGTAATTTGTGAAAGGGCATGTGATTGGTTAGACAGAATGAGTATTGGGGAGGGAAGAGTCTGATCACTTCCCTGTGGAGATGAAATGGATGGTACGGATGAGTAGGGAAAAAGAAGAAGAATATGAGGAAGAAGAGGGAATATTTGTATGGAATGGTGAAGTAAAAAAGAGGCTGGGGATTACAACATTTATTTTGGGACAATACAAATACAATTGGAGAGGTATGAGGTAAAATGCAAGGGATGTTAGAGAAAAGAAGGTATAGAAAAAAGGGGAAAAAGAATAATAATGATTACTTTGAGGAAGGTGGGCGGGGAATGGATAAGGAAGAAACGCAAGGTGATGGATACATTAAGGAAAGCGAGAGAAGGTAGTGTAGAGTGAGAAGAAAATATAAATGTGAAGAAGGAATGGTTAAAGGAAGATTGCAAGATAAGTGTGTGTGTGTGTGTGTGTGTGTGTGAGAGAGAGAGAGAGAGAGAGAGAGAGCGCGAAAATAAAAGGAGGAAAAAATATTAACAAGTTGAAAAATGAGAAAGAGGTCTGGAGTTATATGAGAAGTAAAGGGGTTATGGGGCAAAGAGAGCAATATGTAAGTTAAATATAATAAAGTGGGAGGATAAATGCAAGGTAGAGGGATTTGTTGAAGGCAATGGAGTGGAGTATGGGATAATAATGAATGATGTATGGAGAGAGAAGTGATAGAGGGAGAAGTAAGTGAAATTAAGATAGAAGCGGTTCAGGAAGCGGTAAGGAAAATGAAAAAAGGAGGGGCTGCAGGGAGAAACAGGGTGCCTGTTGATGTATGGGATTGTCTGGATGAAAAGGGGTTAAGTGCTTTGGTAAGAGGAATGAACCGAATATGGTAGGGAGAAGAGAGAGTGTCTGATGATTTGAAAAAAGGAGAGATAGTGCCAGTCTATAAGAGGGGAAGTAGAATTGATGTTAATAGTTATAGGGGAGTGACTACTTTGGATGGACTTTGCAGGTTGTTTGCGAGAGTGATAAATGAGGGATTGGAAGAAAAAGTTGGGACAGAACGACAGAAGGAAATCCTGTCAAACACGCAGAATGGATTTGTTCGAGGTATGGGTACAGGGGATTGTATAGTTATGATACACTATTTGATAAATTGCAAAGAAAAGGAAGTTATACCTTCTATTCGTCGACCTAAGGGCGGCATTTGTAGGATTTTGAGAGTGAAACTATGGGAAAGAATGAAAAAAGTAGGGATATCTCGAAATATGATAAGAATGATAAAAGGATTGTAAGAAGGAACGAAAGTTAGAGCGAGAGTGAATAGAAGGACATCGGAATGGTTTAAGACCGAAGGTAGAGTAATACAGGGTTGCCCATTAAGTGCCTGTCTGTACAATATATACATGTCAAATTTGAAAGGGGTGTTAGAAAAGTGACATGAGGGGGGGGGGGGGATTAAGATTGGTAAAGAGAAAATATGGTCTCTTATATATGCCGATGATATAGTGTGTATGGCGAGTGATAGGAAAGACTTGAGTGAGATAATTAGCAGAGTGAAAAAGTATATGAATAAAACGGGATTAGAATTAAATGTAGAAAAAACGAAAGTGATGGTTTCTAAGAAGGGGGGAGGAGGGGGAGGGATTGTAGAAAGGATGTGTTTGATATGGATGGCCAATTGATTGAAAGGGTAAACTAGGTCAAATACTTAGGATTTATGTTAAATCAAAACGAGTCGAGCAAAGAGCATGTTGATATGGTGTCACGAAAAGCTAGGGGAGCGATGGAAAGAATGAGTATGGTATGAGAGAGGAGATTTGAGGAGTCAATGAGCTTGAGATTAAAAATAATGGATGCATGTGTAAACAATATAATGATGTATGTATCAGAAGTATGGGCGGTTGAGGAAAGAGAATTGGAGAGGGTGTAGCTAGGATGTGTAAAAAGTATATTATGGTTAGATAGGAATACAAGGAGTGAGATTGTCACGCAGGAAGTGGGAATGAAGAAGAGTTGGTTTCAAGGTGTGAAAAGGTTGCTGAGGTTTGAAAAAAAGTATTGAAAGGGGAAGGTGGGTAAGAGAAGTATATGTTGAAGGAATGCTGAATAGGAGAAGAGACGGAGAATGATTGGATTACACGTGGAGAAAATTTAAATAGTATTGGATGGTCAACGGAGAGATGGATAGAGAAAATTATGGAAAATGAAGATACAGTGAATGAAATAGTAATAATATTGGGGGATGTGGAAAAACAAGAGAGAGAATCAAAGATAAAGGAGAGTAAATACAATAATATATATAAGTGTATCATGGATGAAGAGGATATCGCAAGGTACCTATTATCAGGTTTAGGTTTGAGTGAAAAAAGAATGATAGCGAGATTTAGATGTGGGTATGAAGAAAGAGGTAATAAATACTGTATGAAAGAAAATGAAAAATGTGTAGGATATGTGGAATGGAAGAAGAAGAATGCTTGAATTGAATGAAAGAGTGTGTGGGGATTGAGTGGAGTGAAAGAGAAAAGGAAGTAGGGGAAAACTGGAGAGTATGTTTGGGGAAGGATGGTATGGGTTTAGTAATTATGAAGAGGATTAAGTACGTATTTATATAAAAGAAAGTGAAATGGAAAACGAAAGTGAGCAAGGTTAAGAATAAGGAGGTATAAAGGATAGATGAAGGGGGAAAGAAGAAGAAATGGTGGATAGAGGTAGATAGGAAAGTATTAACAAGGGGGTATGAGATGCGGGAAGTAGTAATAGTTGGTATTAGGAATTATTAAAGGCGAAGATGAAGGTAATATTGTGGGTAATTTGAAAGGAAAAACATTGATGGGGATAAAAAGTAGAATGGTCTTCACTTCGCCCGGGAGAAATAGTATGTTTTATTTTTAGGTAATATTTTTATGTAATATTTCTGGTACTATTTATGTTGTTGTTTAGTTATTAAGGAATTTGTAGTTCAAATATGTCAATAATTTAATTTAATAAAACATATGTTGAACGTAAACAATTTATAATATTCTTCAATGACGTTTTTACCTTGCTGACTACCAAAATATTAAGTTGCATATGATAAAATACGTTTGTTTTGTAATTTGAACGTGACCTAGAGTAAACTATTTTGCGATTGTTTTCATTCAAAACAATTAACTTATCAAAACATTTGATTTACTATACATAATTCTTGCTAAATAAGACATTTAATCTTAATTATACGAGAATTCTTTGGAAAGAAAATTTTATATATTTTGTTCAGTTTAATTAATGATATAAAATACTTTGCATTACAAAAAAAAAATTGCATTACACTTGTCTAAAGCCGAAGCTAGGAGAATACTAGTGATAAAACAGTATTGAATATTATTAAAAGCTGTTTAAACGCCTGTACAAACCATTATATCGTTTTGTTTTTATTGTTTACATAGCCAATGAAAGTGAATGTGAAGGTGGGAAGTTAGATCATAGCTATACAAAAACAGTAGATGCATTTGAGAAAGCGATGGCCCGTTTAGAGCAAACTAAAATGAATGAGAAACTAGGAAGCTCTTCACCAGAGGGAGCTGCTGATGATGAAGCTGTTGGGGAGTCACCTGGTAACGGGTTACTACTCACAGCTGAACAAAATCTGGGAATATTCAGAAATATATTTTTAATATTTGGACAAAAAATAAAGTAAGATTTTTATTTCAAATTTAAGTTCAGCAATAAAAAATCGTATTTAGATATCATCTAAACATCTCTCACTAACAGTGACGGAATTCTAAATAGGCTAACTAGGTTAGTATAGCCTACGGCGTCAAATTTTCGAAGGCGCAAATTTTTTCCGCCGAGTGCCAAATTTCGCCGAATTTTTTATCTCTCTACTCAGTTCTTAGTAATGGGCCGCACGACCGCGCCTCGGCGGCAGAGTTTGGCGGCAGCGGCACATCGCCGGGCGATCGTCTCTCTCCCACATCATCAATCGTCATTTATATAATATTGTGTCCCCTTGTTCCAAGATGCATTGCGGATTAAAATAGAAAATAAACAAAGAAGAAAAAAAGAAATTTGGATAGACCCGCAGTGATCTCGAATGTTCCGTAACCACCAATTCAATAATTCGAAAATACTGCATCCAATACATCATAGAAGACAAGAGTTCTTTCGGCGTTATGTGAAAATTAAGATAATACAGTGATGAACTATGATGACTATGAAGAACAAGAGGAGATAAAGGATGAACCAAAACTATCGCTATAATTATTTCAATCTTTTAACTTTCACAAAGACCCTACAAAGTGAATTGTTAATAATGAACTTATAGATTTTGTTGTGCGAAATGGCTACTTTCTAAATTCCGATTCAGATTGTTAGAAGTCAAGACGAATCTACGAAGATCAAACACATATTTTGAGTTCAGTAATCTTTAAAGGAGACCTTCTGAATGGTGAAGTTTCACCAATGGGTACTTAGAATAGAAGCAATGCTCTATAAACCACAAAAATTCTGCGGTTTCAGGGTAAGGGTTTCTAATAAGAATTTAAGCAATATACTAAATGCAGAAATTGGCCAGGGAAAACATTATTGGACGGAAGTTTTACAACGCGTTGTCATCGGCGTAAGAAAGTTAACAAGTCATGCTCTTCCGCTGAAAGGTTCTGATCAAGTTCGTGGATTAGGTGGAGTTTGATCCATTCTTAAAGGAATATCTAAAAAATTATGAGAGACAGGGAAGTAGTGGTACATATAATGAAGGCTCAGAAGTGCAGAGAAGGTATATCTGCCAATGTAAGAGCAGCTAAATATTTCTCCATAATTGTGGATTTAGCACCTGGCATTTCACTTGTAGATCAATTATCAATTGTCATGAGATATATTCAAGATTATTTAACATAAATACGAGAAATTTTACACTGCTATTCCTAACACCTTGACATTTATTGAACTTAATTAGATGATTGTGTAGGCCAGTTGTACGATAATGCTGCAAGCATATCAGGAGCTTATACCGTTTTTCCAAGCAGAATAAAGAATGCAAAAAAAATTGCTGAATTTATACCCTGTTCAGGGCAAGCTCTGAATCTAGTTGGAACTTCGGCTAGTAACAAATCTAAAAATTATTTTACATTAATATAGTTACAATCGCATATAGTCTCCAAGTGTATTACGCTTAAATGTCGATCAAATCAATTGAGCATGCTGCTAATCAGCATCGGAAATATGTGTTTGATTTAAATTGTTATAGAATAAACTTTTCTCTGGTAAATTAACATCCTTCAATTTCGCAAAGGAATCCAGGTATTCATAAGGAAATATACCTTTTCGTGTTACTAATGTAAATTGCTCTATATTTGGATAAGACATACGAATTTCTGCAAATCTGATTTCAAGTTGCAGGCTAAGTTTTCTAGTGAGCAATTCATGAATCGTATGGAATCTAGAATCTAAAAATGTTAATTAGCACTTATTTGCAACTGCTTTCCGGCACTCACGGTGTGTTGGAAGAAAATGAAGCAGAACGATGTATAAATAACTCCAACGAGTGTTTCGTTTACAAGATGGTAAGGCAGAGATGATACGTGCAAGGACTTGTTGAAGTCTAGGAAAGATATTCTCGATACTGTGAATCTCGAATGATAGTTTAGAGAAGACTATTACGAAGGCAGGCGCAGCAGGATTTATCAACACAATGACTACTGCGTTTATGACGGTTTTTGGAGCAGTATTCTGAATCGCAACACTGTAGTCAGTGAAAATCTAGAACAGGAAGGCGCAGATATTGGACTAGTCATCAATTTGTACAAATTGTTGATTTAATTTATTTCATCGCATATGATTAGAATTGCTTAGTAGGACTTCACCACTGCAAGCGAAAAGCGTACCAAAAAGAGAAAGCGACGATGATGAAGTTCTGTGCGAGGCTAAGGATTATTTCCAAATAAACTTATTCCTTTATGGATCAATTAATCTCGGAATTCAACCATAAAAATATGGTACAACGGAG
Source organism: Adranes taylori (assembly GCA_009867245.2). Lineage (NCBI taxonomy): Eukaryota > Metazoa > Arthropoda > Insecta > Coleoptera > Staphylinidae > Adranes > Adranes taylori. The sequence goes on along the minus strand of WYDF02098788.1, from coordinate 2,206 downwards.
TGCTTGAAATTTTCTAAGTTCTCTTTAAATTTCACGATTTCAGCATAATCAGCGATTCAACCTATAGGCGCTACATTGATAAATCTGCCTCTGCTCACTAAGAACAAACACTATAAACACCTGTCACCATTAAAGTACTTTTCACAATATCACATTTTTATATGATTTTTTCTAAATGGAAACGTGAGAGTTTTATTCTTTAAGCCATATGAATAAACATTAGATTTCGCGATTTTACAACATTAAGTCATAAATATGAACACTGTAATACGATTCAACGTACTAAAAATTGCTTGTGTATAAAATTCATAATTGTTCATAATGATTTAAGTTAATATTTTTACAGATCTTTTATTAACGACATAATTAAAATGAGACGCATTGTGCCTCCAGAAGTTGAACAATATTTCCTTTGTCCTTTGACAAAATCAATTGAACCGATACGCAGAATGCTTGATAATTTATTTAATGGTCCAAAGTTATTTCCAATTCATCTGGAAAAACTAACAAAACTCACTTCATTTGTGAGGGATGCACTTTTAGGAATATTTAATGGTAAATTAGTTACTGAAATTCTCACTGATCCAATTGGCTACCTCAATACTAAATTGTTGCCAATTATTAGTCATTTATCCATTCTTGAAGGTATCTTAGGATAAAATCTTATTACGATTTTAGTATTGTCACAATTATTCATATTATTCAATCATTTTTGAATTATTTCTTGAATTTTATTTTTAAATTATTGTAATTAAAAATATTTAATGGAGAGGATGCTCCATATTTTATTTAAGCTATGCCATTTTCTTTCATATATCCTTAACTCTTTCAAGAAGATTTTTTAAATGATCAAACATATTATATAAAGCTTAATTGGAATAACATTTTACAATATATAACAACAAAATATATAATTACAGCAACAACGTTCTATTTCTCTCCGCCTAAACGTTCTATCTCTTATCCAAATTAAACAAAAGTCAAAATAAAGAACCTATTATATTTTCTTCTACCTCATCTTATCCCTTTTTTCCGTTTTCGTTTCTTTTTATCCCCTTTTTTTATATTTTAGCCCTAATTTTTTCTATAATCTTTTTAACAATTTATACACTTTTTTGTCGTTTCCAGTCCCATCTTTTCTCCCCCAAAACTCAATTCGCAATCCTTCTTTTCCACCCCAAGATATTCATATGCACCCATTGACCCAATGCTCCCTATCTTCTTTTTCCTAACCAAATGTCCTGTATTTTGTCATATTTTCAACCATGCAATACCTATTCCCCCCATCCTCTCTCTCTTTCTCTCTCTCTCTCTCTATACGCTCCCTCAGATCCAAGAATTTCATAATCATTGTTATTCACCTCCCTTCTACATTCATCCGTACAATCCTTATGCACACTTGTTACCACTCCTCTTCACCCTTCATCACCTTCTATTCATAGTTTTCTTAAAAGTCATCCACCCAACATTTAACTTATTTAAAATTTGATTTAAAAGAGTTTCGCTTGGCACTGACTTTTCAGTACTTAGGATTCTCTTGATATATCGAATCCAAACTCTTTCAAATTTTGCTTTTGCTCTCACAGCCCATACTTCCGATCCATACTCGTTCGTTCTAGATATATCCATAACCAAAAGTCTCATCTCCATAGAATCTCCAAATTTTCCTTCCTAGACATACCTAATTCTCTCCTCAGTAATTTTCACTTTTTGCGCTACCATCTGCCCATGTTCGTTACATGGCCCATTAACCTTTAATATGAATATTAATTTTATTTTTTTACGCTATGACAGACTCCCCCTCGCAACGTTGGTAATGGGGAGTCCTTAGCAACTATCACAGATGCACAAACAAATATCTTAATTATTACAGAATATAACAGGCTTCGGAAATATGAATCCTCTGAAGCCAGGTCAGTTTAACTTGCGACCACACGCTGAAATCTAATCTTGTTGTTCCTCCGGTCATCATTGGCTTAATGAGAGCACGGGTAGTTTCAATTCTTATGAGTCACTCAGTGATTCTCTTGTGGGCAGCTAAAATAAAGTTACCATTACTTCATAAAACAATTAATTAATGAATTAACAAAATACACCTATTGGTCTTCTAGACAATGTAAACAGAGATATAAACAATATTTGTCCGATGATAGGTTCAGAACGGAGTTAATGTATATTCACTTATACAAATACAATGATGTTCTGT
>WYDF02098777.1:0-10690 GCA_009867245.2 Adranes taylori | reverse complement strand
AAACTAATGGGTCTGTAATTTTGCAGGTTGGTGATATCTCCTTTCTTATGCAGTATTATAATTATTGCCCGATCCCAATGGGAAGGTGTTGTCCAAGTTTGTAGGCAAGCATCAAATTGTCAATACAGATAGATAAATATTTAGACATTTTGGAAGAATTCATTTTACCGCCCATGGAAGAATATTTAACGTCAGGTCAAGTTTTTGACAGCACGGCGCAGCATGTCACACTTCAAGAACAGCTTTGGTGTGGATGGAAGATAGCACTTCTTGAATAGATTACCAGTAGTTATAGCCAATCAAATCCCTGTGGCACGCGAGAATACCCTGCTAGAGCAATTCCTGAATTGAAGTAAACGCTTCAAGAAATATGTAATTATTTTAGTCCGGATTTCTGCCAAGGTTTAGTTAGTACTATGTCTCTAAGAATATCGGATGTTATAAAAAATGAAGGTAACGTTATTCAGTAGTAAACCTTATAATTGAGTTATTGTTAGGTTTACTGATTTGTTACATATTTTCTGTTTACTTTCATTTTGTGTTAATTATTAGTGTAAATGATGTAAATTAGTTATTTCTTGTGATTAGGGAATTTGTTCAAAAAAATATTGAAGTTTATACAGAATTTGTATTATTTCCTTATAAAGAAGAATTTCTGAGAAGTCCTAAGGTCGGCCAAATGAAGTGGGAAGGGGCTCGTATAACTATATGTAAGTAATCTATATTTATATCTAGCCCAAAGTGAACATATATGTATAATAATGGCAATAACAATAAACGTGACAATGATAATATAATAAAATGATAATATAAAGTTAGATTATTCAATAAGAAATTTGGGATTTGGGTTCCGCACTTCTTGTGCATATTCTAATTGTGGCCATACTAGATTCTTGTACGCCTTTTCTAATATTTGGCTACTACTTCCATACAATTTTCTTCCTACTATTTATAGTTTCGAATAAGCCTGTTTTGTTATGTTTTCCACGTACTCTGTCTATTATAAATTTTTCATTATAGCAACCCCTAAGTAGGTTATCTGATCCATCTCAATTATATCTCCTACAAAGTATCTCTAATTTGTGTTATTACTCTTTTGTGTGAAACTAATTTTCTGATTTTTTTGACAATAATCGACATACTGTTTCCAAGAGCCCAGTTATTAATCGTATTGATATCTACTTGTGACTTCTCACACTCTTCTTGTTTCTTAACATTCCTATATATTACACAGTCATCTGAAAACAGCATGAAATCACATTTTAGGTTAGTTCCCATATCACCCACATATCATAAAAACAATACTGGACCGGTAACACTCCCTTGAGGGACACCTGATAAAACAGTTCCCTCTTGGGATATTTCTCAATCAATAATGATGAGTTCCGCCGTTTAATTATTCCTGGATCCAGTATAACACTCGCCTATTGAATTTTTTGTACTCCTATAACTTTCTTATTAGTTGCCTATGCTTTATCAAAGGCTTTCTCAAAATCAATTCCTACAGCATCCACTTGCCCTTTCTTGTAGACTATCAGAATGAGATTTTCTGTTCATATCAGTTGCGTCGTGCATGAGTAGTGTTTTCTAAATCCATATCATAATCCTGTATTTGTTGCATTGAGAAACTAAGTTAATCTGTTATTAATCTCTCGAATATCTTACAAACCGTGCTTGTTAGACTCACCAGCCTATAATTTCGTAAATTTGTTTTAATACTCCTCTTGTATATCGGCACCATCAATGATTTCTTCCAATCCTGCGGTACAGTGCAATTGTTTATACTGATTGTCAACATGTAGCATAAATATTTGGTTACTTTTTTCTCTGCCAGTTTCAAGAAAATTTATTGGTATTTCATTAGGTTCATTTGCTTTGTTTCTCTTAAACTTCTTAATTACTTCGATTATATCGGAATGATTAAACTTAAACAGGTCTTCTATGATTACGTTGTTTTTGGGTACTTTTTTATCTCCATTAACGTTTCCTGTGTTTTCTTTATCTTTTTTGAACACTGAGAGGAAATATTTGTTGAAAATTTCCGCTAATTCCCTGTTATCAGATATTAATCCCAGTTTCTTATCCTGTAACTTAATTTACATCTTATTTCCTTTCTCTGTTCTCATATATTTATAAAATATTTTTCCATCTTTCTAGTCCAGTAGGCCCATTAGAAATTGATATTTCTCTTTTTTCTTGTCTTTATTTAAGTTTTTTTTTATATATTTTCAAAAATATTCTCTATTCGTTCTTCTATTTGTGTATGCCTTCCTTGCTTTTCTTTTAGATGCTTTTACATTCTTATTATATTATGCTAACTCAAGCACACAATATGAATAACTGATAAGGTAGGTTGTCAAGGAAATTACTATAAGCCGGCAACATCGTATTGCGCACTGACGCGACCGTTGCTGTGTGGATACCGCTACCTGTAGTGCGCATTAGCTAGCAGTATACACACTAGTAGGGTAATGAAAGAAAATGACAAACTATAAGCTGTCAACATTGTCCGACGCAACCGTTGCTGAGTGAATACCACCAACTGTATTGCGCACTAGTATGCACCCTAGCTACATAGGAGTAGGTTAGGCAGGAAGTACGTGTAAAGCTATTCAACACATGCAATACAATAATATAATGAAAACAGTGTAAGCTATATAATATGGCTTACCAAAAACCGCAGCTGATCTCTTGCTGATGTCGTTGGTGTGGCGGGTTGGGCTGGTGTGGTTGGCTCGGACGGTATGCTCCGGAGCTCGTTGTTGGCTGCCTTCCACGAGGCGAAATCAGTAACTGATTATAAACGCGTAAAGCGCACTTATATATAGACCAGGAGCCACGCTCATGTCTTATTGCCCGCTGCGGGACGTGTGGAAGCTTGCACATATTATATTGTGACACGGTACGGTCTCTTATACAAATCAGCATATTCATATAAGTTTAAACACAGCCTTATAGTAGCGTACAATATCCGGATAGCAGAAAACTATAGCAGCATTACAAGCCAGCGAGCCATAATCAGCTTCAGCAGTATTGTATCCATATACGCTTCTATATGTTCATCCGTTATACCCACTTTATGATAAACAATCTACGTCATTCAATAACGTTTCATTGAGTGAAACACGGTACTTGTACGCTTAAACATATGCACAGAAATCGAAGTGGTATGCACCTAGCCTACATCAACTATTTCTCTCTGATTCACACTCTCAAATAGGCAACCTAATATTCCCCACTTCCATATTCGCACGTTGTGCAACACACAATATGTTGTAATAGGTAGCAAGAACAAATCATATTTGCTTACGTTATAAATCGAAATAAATTATTCTTAATTATTATACATGCGCTGAAATAATGTTATTTATCTTTAAACGGAAAACGTGTTTTAATTATTAGCGGGATTAATACTTATTTATTTGCACTTTATTTTGTATATGTGGAAAAAAGTATCTAATAATGATTACTTATCTGTACCTGAGATAATATATTTTCGGTTATAAATATACACGAGTAGACAGACGAACATTCTGTGCATACATACTGTCTATATAGGGTTTCTAAATCGTAGCGTTCAAATTTATTTATTTAATTTATTCAATGAGTTTAACGCATACTAAGGGACACCATTACAATTTATTATTCTAAACTAAATGTATTGCAGCATGTCTGCATTATGTATATAAATACAAATTGAACTTTCAGAACTTAAAAGACGGGGTAAATTAAATTAACTCACTTTTTTCTGCAATGCCAGCATATATTTTTAGTCATTATTTAACAAATATTTAAATTTCCTAACTCATGTCCAAAGTTTTGATATATTTATTTTGTAGTTTATGATGACATACATATATGTTTACCTAGTTCTAAATAAATACAAAAACGTGTGTACCTTGTAGAACAGTATGCCAGTATTAAATATTAATGTAGTAGTATTCAGGTAGTTAAATGTTACGTTTTAATTTAATAGTTTAAGTCATTTGTTCATTTGAAACGAATAACGATGTACTTACGTGGAATCATTACATTGTACAGTATATACCGATAGAGAACTTACTCAAAATTGGCATTTTCTTTAGAAATAAAAATATTTGTTCTCTGCAGAGACAATGTAGCTACATCCTCAATTTTTTGTGTTCGAGTTAATGAAAATCGGTTTCCATCTGTATGGTGCTTTATACCCTATATGTGTAGTACAGAGATGCAGACTTACAAGAAGATTTGCATAATAAGTTGCAAATTAGAGAGAACAAACGGGAGAGCTACTCACATTTTGCGCATTTTTGTTTTGCTTCTTTCCCGTTTGTACGATTGCAGTGCAAAACACAGAGAGTAGATAAAATAAGCCGAAAACAATGGGTTTTTAACTATGATTATAATTAATTTATGCACTTATAAATGTACATATTCGTTTAATTTATTTCAGGTCATATTCTGTATGTTTAGTATTTAGTATGTTTCCTGTTGCGGAACTATGAGAAAAAAAGTTTTATTGATCCTTATCTATTATTTATAGTCTAATGTTTATATAAACCAGAAACAGTAAAGAGTAAACTAAAATTCAAAGTACTGGAGTGAATTGAAGCATCCATAATGATAGATATTAAACCTGAAATTTAATTAATCACCAAAATATTATATTATTTATTTCATTAGAAGAAGGAATTCAACTTGAAGAAAATAAATAACTGAACTGTTTACAGAATATGTTCCCTTTTCTCACATCGGTAATATTTAGCTACTAAAACACGAGAGCGCCTAATCGTACCGCAATCCAATGTCGTCATTAGTTGCTTACTATGGCACATGTGCACTTATTACTGTAGTTAATCCCGCTACATATACTAAAACATTGTTATATTGAATTTGCACGGCTGCATATGTTAAATGCGCACGTAACGATCGCTCTAAACTGTGTGATAAATCAAAGACAAGTACGCCGATTTGTGCTCTATGCGTCAAAAGCCACCTTTCAATGTCGAGGATGTGCCTCAGGCACCCTGAAAATTTGATAAAACATAAAGAACAACAAACGACGGAAAGAACCCAAGCCCCGTAAAGGATTGAAGGCGTGTCGTACGCTGACAAAATAAGAAAACCACAGAATCAACTAATAACAAACAAATTAACATTAATAACCAAAGGTCAGTTAGTAGAAATATTAAACGAAGTATTACCTGAGATCTTAGACTCAATACTTAGAAAATCTTAAGCAAAAGAGTAAAAATCGTTTCTTGGCATGCTAATGGCATAAAACATAAAAGCCAAGATTTACTAGAATTTTTAAAAGATGAAGAAGCAGTAGAGGCACTAATATCCGAAACACCTGAAAAACGGAGATCGATTATATGTATCAGGGTATAATATATTCAGAGAAGATTGCTAAGGGTCACCCTGCGGAGGAGTGGCAGTGTTAACTAAAAAGAAGGTATTTGTGCCTGAAATAGATATAAAGACTATAAACTATGAAGCAGTAGGAGCTATTGTTAACGGTGAGATAGTAAATCTAGTGGCAGTTTACGAAAAACTTACCTACTGAAGAACATACTGAAGCAGACTTTGTAGATATAATGAAAAATGGTAAAACCAATGCTGGAGGGGATTGGAATGCAAAACACTCTATGTGGAATTGGAGAAGTAAGAATATCTCTGGAAAAATACTATATAAATTTATTAATAAGTTCGCAAGCACGTAAGAGTCATGGATCCTACATCAATCCCAACAAACAAGAAAACAGCTGATAGTTTAAACAGAACAGAAACAAATCAGACAATTTCTCAGTAACATCAGAAGTAGAGGAACGTGTTTGGAACAACCCAAAAACGAATGCATGAAAAACAAAAACGAGACCTAGCAGTAGAAAACTTAAAAAAAATCTAACAAAATCTAGATTAAACAGAGTAGAAATTAAAAGTGTAAACAAATAAAACTTAACAAAAAGTGAAAAGGAGTTAATAGAAAATGGTTAACAGGTAAAAAAACGATAGGTGAATACAAGAGATCTTAGAGATATAACAAAGCCGAAAATTCTCCAAAAAGAAGTAGATCAGATGCTAACTAACATAAAGGAAGAACAATGGTCACAAAAATAGAACAATCAATGGAAAATGGAGAAATTGGCCTCTGGAAACTTTTACGACAAATCCATAAACAAGCAGAGCAAAACACACCTATCAAATCAGGCAAAACACCAGCTTTTGAAGACGAAGACAAGGCTGAAATTCTCGTAGAGTTCTTTCAGAAACAATTCATCAACGAAGAAACCACAGATAATAAAACTAAAATAGCAGTCGAAAATCTGTGACAAAATCAGATAACAATATAATAATAGCTACAGAAATAAAACCAATTCAAGTAGAAACAGTTAAATTGTACATTGCGAAATTAAATCCCAAAAAAACCGCCAGGTGATGATGGAGTTCCAAATCGAGTCATTAAACTGTTACAGGAGAAGTTAATATATCACATGACAAATATATTCAACAGATACATCCAACTTAGTTATTCTCCGTCAACGTGGAAAAGGCATCGATCTGAAAAATACGCAGACCTATTATCTTGTTAACAGAACAATCTCATTCCAAACTACCAACTAGGTTTTAGAGCTAAACTCTCACCAATCCAGTAAGTAGCGGTTATGTAAGGCAGATTATACAAAAAACCCAGTAAAGCGCAAAAAGAAGCATACATGCATTTGTAGGTTTCATGCACGTAGAAAAAGCCTAAGAGAAGGTCTGGAGAGAAGGTCTCCTACACAAACTCTTCAAGCTGAAAGTTCTAATAGATTTAATAAAAATAACTAACCCTGTTATGAAAAATAGAAGCTTCAAGGAAAAAGTAAACCAGATGTTATCCAAACAGAAAATAGCAAAAGAGGGGCTACCACAAGGTTCCCCTCTATCACCAACACTGTTCCATGCATATGTCACAGATATTCCAAAACTAGAAAAATATGGAGCAGTGAGTGTACTTCAGTTTGAGGACGATACTGTGATAGTGGCACACAACTCACAGTTGGTGTGCATGGCGAATAGCAGGGAGGATATGAATGAGATGATAGAAAGAATGAGATGATATATGGAAAGAAGGGGTTTAGAATGGTAGGGAGAAGTATAGCAGTGGTAAAGAGTTATAAGTATCTTGGGTTCATGTTGATGCAATGTGGATCATGTACCGAGCACGTGAAAATGGTAGTAAGAAAGGCATGGGGAGTGTATGAAAGGCTCAGGATGGTGTGGGAGTGGAGTTTCGGGGAATCGGTAAAAATGAGAATGTATTACGGTGGTTGGCGTAAAAAAGGGCGTAAGATGCAGGGGGCTGAAGTATGGGCGGTGTGCGAAAGGGGTATGATTGAAAAGGTTCAAGCTGGGTGTTTATGTTAAAGGCATGAAAGAGGAAGTGATAAAAGGAAGTATGAATAAATGGATTGAGATGAGAAGGAAAATGTATGAAAGAATATGATGGTTCATGAGGAGATGGGGTGGAGAAAGTGGTGGAAGGAAATGGGATGGTTGATGAGGTAACTGAGAGAATGATAGATGGAAAGGCAGGAGAGGTATACACGTATTGGAATGAGCAAGTTTAACAGAAACCTGAATGAATAATGGGGGAAGAAGGGATTGCGAAATATTTAGAGTCGGGATTAAGCATGAAAGAGAAAAGATGATTGTGCGGTTTAGATGTGGGAATGAAGAAAGGGTAATAGGTATTGGATGAATGAGTGATAATGTATAGAGTGTGTGGGTGGGGGAGGAAACGTGGATACATTGGATGAGAGAGTGTGTGGTGATGCAGTGGAATGAAGAGGAGAGATCGGAAGGGGAGAATTGGAGGAGATGGTGTGGGCAAGATGGGTTGGGAAGGGCCATAATAGAAAAGGTGGTTGCAAATAATGAGGGGCATGAAAGGAGGATCAGATAGTCGGTCAAAGGATGATTGCGAGGTTTAGGTGTGAAAGTGAAGAGCGGTATAATAGGTACTGGATGAGTGCAAGAGGGAGAAGATGTAGAGTGTGTGTAATGGATGAAGAAACGTGGGTGTATTGGATGACAGAGTGTGGGGGCTGCATTGGAATGAAGAGGAGAGAATGATGGGAGAGAATTGGAGTATATATGGATAGTAGGTTGAGGTACAAAAATAGGTACATATGGATAGTGCCAATAAAGGTATCTATCTATCTATCTATCTATCTATAATTGAGAAATGAAAGAAAAGCGAAAGAAAGCTAACAACGCAATAAAACTAAATATTAAGAAGTGCAAACAACCCGTGGTATATGAGGAATGCAAATATAAGGAAAGTCAGGGAAGCCGTAGTCATGTGGGAAGCAGCACCAGAAAGGAGGCAGAAAATGATTTAAATTAGAAAATACTCAAACCCCAGACTCTCAGAAGTATGGATGCAAAACTCTGCATCCATTGAGAAATAAATTTCAGAAATATAGGTAGTTAACAAAATATATTGAACTAATTGAATGTTATATTTCTAGACTTCTTATTAGGTGCTGTAATCAATTTTAAATAGATTAACCTTTGTGCTATGTAGTGTATAATAAAATGGTTGACTTCCAATATTTGAAAGACTGGCGCGAATCTGTCCACGTATGTTTTTTCTATTCTATTGAAACAGGTCTCCCATATACAGGGTGAATCACTACTAACGGGACGGAGGTTTATAGGGAAACGGTAAAAGTTTAATTCTTTTTAACACAATAGTTTGTATGTTGATAAAGGCTACATATTAAAATTGTTTTGAAATTACAGATGTTCCAAAAAATTGTGGCGTATCAAAGTTATATTTTTTATGAGACACGCTGTATTTTGTTGCATTTTCTGATTATCCATAAAAATAAGGTATAATTTTATACAAGTTTAAAAAAGTCATTATCTACTAATCTTTATCTAAGTATAACAAATTTAATCTTAAGTTAAGAAGAAAAAAAATATATAAAACCATATAAAATATATATAATCTTAATATGTAAATAAAAGCCAGAAAGAAAACAGTTAAGGTGCAAGGTCGTCAGCTTCTACAACCTACACACATCTAAACAAAACATCAGACCAGTTACACGCGAATAAGAAGCGAGCGGCATACGGTCACGTCAAAGGCTTTGTACTTGCCACAACGGTTGCGGCTCTCATTGATGTAGATATATACATCTCCGATATAGGCAACAAGTTTTCTTATGATTATCATTTTAAAATAATGATTTAGTTTGTCGGCTCAGGCAAGTTTGCACGGGAAATTTCATCCTACTACAATTCTCTGAATGACGGTTAAGCGGTTACCCTTTTTTAAACTTCACATCTTAAGGAAAGTCGACATAAATCAGAATCCTTTGGACTAGGTATGGGGAACCTTTATGAAAGTATGTCTTTTTTATGGACAACCAGAAAATGCAATAAAATGCGGGGTGCCCCATAAAAAATATAATTTTGATATGCAAACATTTTTTTGGGACATCCTGTGTATTTCAAAACAATTTTAAAATGTATGCTTTATCAAAATACAAACTACTAGTGACAAAAATTTAAACACTTTTACCGTTTCCCTATAAACCTCCGTAGTGACTCACCCTGTATATTTAAACCCAGGTTTTTGAGAACAATGTATACTAGACCTTCCAGATTAACTGAGAATTTTCTCAAAAATAAAAAATCTCTCGTATTACACAAAAAGGACACTTGACATGTAATACGCTTATATTATACGCAAATGTTTCTTTAAAATATTGTTGCAAACACAATATATAAATAAATATACAAAGTGTTTAAAATCAGTTAATTATAATGTTACTATGTAGAATTTTATTATACTTTGTTTTGTAACAAATAAGTGTTTTTTCTTATTTTTTTTGTGATATATAAAAACATACGTTTATTATTTTCACTGAACTATTTGAGTGCATAGTATAATAAATTAGGACGATAAATATCCGTCTTGTCAGTTTGTATTAATACTTTTATTTTTTTAAACAATTAAGATAACTCGGTATTTAAAGTTCCTGCAATGTGACATTACGTAACAATCTGTTATTATAAACTTATAATGCTATTGTAAGTTTTTCTAAATTTGTATTATTATGTAGTTCTTTTATTAAAGTACTTCCATAAATACACAAGTCAAATAGTATAGAATATTATATCTCTGGAGTAAATCCTCAAGTAGTTTCGCTTGAGAATTACACAATTTATTCTTTAAATTTAACAAAAAAAAAAACGTGAACAACTTTAACTTTTCTATTTAATAGAGTTTGCGGTAATGCTTGTGTTAAACAGAAAGTCTTTATGACTGGAGGTTATTGAAACTTGGAATCGTCCGTAACTTTTACTTGTTATACGTGTTTGTAACTTATATCTTTATTCTACAAGATGTGCGCGTCTATGTAATATTCAAAAGTGTATTTGATCCTTGCTAGTGCATCAAGAGCTTGCAAGTTTAGAAATAATAAGCTTTTCCTATTTAATTAACATTGCCTTATTGAAATGACGATCTTTAAATGAAATTCTTGTCACCACTATCACACATTTAAGCAAGTATGTTGATTATTGAGTTTGTTTTAATTAATAAAGTAATATGCTTTGGACTTACATAAAGTGGTATTTGTTGAGGAACTTATGTAATTTTAAATCATTTTAAGAAGAACACACTGTATCAAATTCATTGATCGTAAGATGCTAA
>WYDF02098766.1:0-10691 GCA_009867245.2 Adranes taylori | reverse complement strand
ATCTGTTATCTAGGTGTCTGGTTTAATAGAACATTCAACTGGAATTCCGACCTAAAGTACACCCTTTCCAGGGTACGTAAACGCCTGAACCTGATCTCCACACTCAGAGGACGCTTTAGAGGCCAAATACTCTGCATCACACTAACAAAACCTATATTAGGCCACTGATAGACCATATAGCTGTTCTATATTCTACACTTTCTAATGCGTAAGCGCACAAATTTAGTACCTGTGAACGGAGAATACTTCGAAAAAATCACAGGTTACACTTCCAATTTCCGAGTGCCCTACTATATGAACACTGCTCTGCTGAGCCTATCACAGATCGTTTAAAATCTCTACAGTCTAAATATCCTACTCGACGTGATGCAGAAAACAACCCAATAGCCTAGATTCCCAACCCATTCAGATTTATCCAGATTACTGTACAAATCACTCCTTAAAAAATATTAGCAATTCAAGTACTAGACGTTGCTATGGTTCTAGTCGGTACTAGAAAAGTAGGAATTAGCTTATAACAAGATAAGTTAATTTAATTCTAATGTGTCGAAGAGTACAATTCGGAGCAATTTTGGAAGCTAATAAGGGTGTTACCAAAGTATTTGATATCTTTACAGAAACTTTCTCTGAATCTTGCAATTCATTTATTTTTCTTCTCGATTCCGTCATTATGATCATGTCTCGTTTTTCTATTTCCGAATATCGGTTTTATTTTTGATATTTTGTATCTTTTCTAATTTCCTATCTTGTGTAGCCTCGTTTTTCTTCCGGTATAAATCTAGATTCAATTTTTTCTGCTATGTAGGTCTCTACGGTATATTTTCTTTTTTTTTTACTTCCCTCAGAGTTTTTCTGCATTTTTCTACATTCTCGATCCCACTATCTCGACCGTTTATTCCGACCGTTCTTATATGTTTCTTTTATTCATTCGCTCATGACTTTTCATAATAATTCATCCCCTATTCTTTTTTTCTGTATGGCAGTTAATATATTTTCTCTATATACTTGTATTCCTTTTTCTGTTAAATCTTCTATTATGCTGTATTATGTTTGTTTTTCTACGTTTTTCATTTTCTCCAGGCTGATTATTATTGGTTGATCGTCTGACTCACTTCTTTCTCCGATCTGCATACGTTCTCTTTGGTTTACTAGGGCATAGTTGATTACCGATCTTTTTTGCTGTCAAACTATGTTCATTCTCTTTTCTCATCTCTCGTACATTTTGTTCATTATCCACAGTCCGTGTTCTTCTATCCAATATATTAAATTTTTTCCTTCTTGATTAGTAATAGTTTGTCTAGACTTCCTGATGTCTTTTGTTGCTTGGACCAATTCTGTTCTAATCTGTGTCTGTTCTCTTCTGCTATTGAATCCCGCCTAATTATGAGAATATTTTACGGCTGCTTGTGCGTACAGTGTTTCCTCTAATTTACTTTCTACTTTCCATGTTTTAACAAATCTTATTATATCATGTTCCTTGTAAACTCCCAACAATCTTCATCCTGTCTTATTCCTGCTACTTTCCAGTTATTTTTTCCTGCTTATTTCTTTCCTATCTTGTAGTGTGTGTTGTTCTTACTTTCGTCTTCTTTACTATTTGTTTGGCTTTTTTTAATACAAAACTCCCTCTCATATTTGCTCCTCAATATCCATGTCCTCTCCTCCGTCCACGCACGCATTTCCCCTTCCTACATTTATTAGGTTTCTAATTTTATTTCTAAGTTTTAGTGCTCCTCATTATTCAACCACCATTTTTCCTCTATTGTTCCTTTATCCATGTTGCCCTTAGTTCGTATTTATTTTTTATAACTTTTTGCTTTTCTTCAAATCTCTTTGCCTTTACTAGTATTGGTTTATTGATTTAGTTTATCTTTATTCTTTTTGCTTCTTTTACATTAATTTCTACCTCGAGTATATCTCTAATTCAAGGTTTTACCTCCTTTGTTTTTCTTCCAATTCGTTCCATTTTAATGTTTAAAATTTTGTTTTTAGTCTTTTATTTCCTTCTTTGTTATAAGACTGCATGCAGATAGTAGTGGATGATCTGCCTTGGATCATCCACTACTATCTGCATGCAGTCTTTCCATTATTAATGCGTGCTGTTCTTTCATTATGTTCCCTAACCTTCTTTTGTTTTGGTTGGTTTTCATTTTCCTTATCTACTGTCTCTTCTTCTTCTTATTTCTTCCTTCCCGTTATCTCCTGATTTTGTTTATTCAAATTCTGTTTCTCTTTTGTGTTTGGTTTATGCTAGTTGTTACGCTTTTTAAATAATTCCAACTTATTTTCGTTCTATGGTTTCTCTTTTTCCCGCATCTTTGGCAAATCTAGATTTTATATATTTTTATTTGTTATTCGGCAACTCTGTCAATAATTATATGTGTTTACTGGTGATTATTTTCTTTTGTTTTTTTTTTCTCCTAGACGTTTTTCTCATAAATTTGTGCTCCTTTTAAAATATTCTTTTATTTTCACTGTAACACTATTTTAAACTTTTGTTTTGTACTGAACACCTAAAATTGTCTTCACTAATATCTTCAATATTTTTTCACTGAACTGTGCGTTGTTGCCACGTGTATATTCCTGAAACTGCTTTATGAAAGGTGCATTGCGTAAGTCTTATATAGCTGGCTTATCAATTCACTGCAAAAACATTATTTTCCTGTTAAATTCGAATAATGTCATTATATTATAAACATATTAATTAAATTTTTATTTAAATATAATTAAGGAACATATAACATGAAAAACAACATAGTATACGGACAAGCAAAATATCTGAATACTTGCTAAGGTATGCGAAGAAAAGAAATCTTCGAGCGCTCCATGATCGGTATTAAATTTGCAGATGCGAAAATACAGCTATGCAAGCCGTATTCTGACTTCTTTCACTTCGTACATATATACAGTGTGGGGCAGTAGCACATCCGTTTCCGATAACTCTGTGTGTACGATAGATAACAGTTTGAACTTTTAGGGATGTTATATGCTACCAAATACGCATTTTTTAAAATAATTTCAGATATACAGGGTGTTTAAAAAAAGTGATATATCAAAAAAGTGATACTTTTTTTAAATGGAATATCCTATTTTAATTTTATTTAAAACTCATCCTTTAACATCTGTCGAATTATGAAAGTAATCTGTTGAGTTGTGCTCAAGTTACTTATCCTTTAATAATTTGAAGGATAAGTTTCCATGAATAAGGTAGGAAAATAGAAAATAAAATAAAAGAAAATAAAAAAAGAGAAAATAAATTTATTGAGATAAGTAATTGAGATAAACTAATTGAGATAAACTAATTGAGATAAGGAAATATTAATTCAAATATTAATTCCAAAAAAAGAGAAAAAACTCAAGACAAAAGTACCTCATAAATATCCTTTGATGAGGTACAGGTACTCATCAATATCCTTTGATGAGGTACATGCTAGGAAGAAGGTGAAGGCAGATACAATGTCTTGCTTTGAGAGGCGGCAGCTTCTTGGAGAGATTAAGAAAATCAGGGGAGATCAAGAAAAAGAAGCTACGTGAGGAGTCAGTAAAAATAAGAAATGATTTCGAAACATGCAGAAAAGAGGTTAATGAGGTTGAAAATAAATGGGAGAAAGAGAGGGTTAATCTGTATAAGCGAGTAGTTGAGTTAGAAAAAGCAGAGGAAATGAGACAGAAAATGGAAAAAATAGCATTCATATTTTGATTAAGTGATAATGGGAGAGGTAGAGAAAATTTAAAAGTTATAGAGGAGATTAGGAGGCAAGGTTGATTTCTTCTTCCTTGATTACTTCTTCCTTGCTGGAATTCTACAGAATTGCAAGAGGGAAGAATCTGGAAAGAAATAGGCCATTTTTAATGAGGATGAAATCATGGGATGATAAACGGGAGGTCATGGAGAGGTTAATGAGGTTAATTTGGAAAGAAATAGGCCGCTTTTAATGAGGATGAAATCATGGGATGATAAACTGGAGGTCATGGAGAGGAAAAGGATGTTGAAGGGTTGTAAAATATTTATAGAAGATGACTTGAGAAGATGAACATAAGAGTGTTTGCGCTGGATACAAAATTAGGTACAAGAAGTTGTGGATGGGTGGCAAATTTTGGAAATGGAATGAAGAGGAAGAGGAGTTAAAAGAAGAGAGACTCAACGAAGAAGAGAGAGATAGATATATTCAGACGAGAAAGGGGAAGATGGGAACAAGGGCGTTAAAAAAATTAGATAGATACAAGAAGAAAGAAGATAGTTTAAGTGGTTATGGAAGCACTGTGCCGGGAGAAAGGAAAGGAAAGGGAATGAATGAAAGGGGGGTGACTACTTTAATAAGCAAAATAGAGACGAATGTATGGGGAAGGGATGGTGGATTAGAAAAGGGGAGTTTGAAAGTAGTATGTTGGAATGTTGCAGGTTTAAGGAATACAATTATGATGAGGGACTTTAATGAATATTTGGACACATTTGATGTGATAGATTTAATTGAGACATGGGTTGCGAAGAGCGAGTGGAATGAAGTGGAAAGGAGTTTACCTGAGGGGTTTAAATGGAAAATGCAGGAGGCTAACAGAGTTCATGGAGGGGTAAGGTGAGTGGTGGGGCGGGGGGCAGGTGTACGGAAGGGGATTAAGGAGAATAAGGTTAAAAATTGGGAATTGGAAGGAGAAATGGAAGATTGATGGAAGTGGGAGGAACTAAGAGGATGTTTGTGACGATATATGTGAGTAAAGGGTGGAAGGAATTTGAAAGAGCAATCAGTGAGGAAATAAAGCAGACTGGAGAGTTATGGGATTGTTTGGTCATTATGGGGGATTGGAACGTGCGCATTGGAGAAGAGGGATGAAGAAGCTTAAGATGGTTCTTAAAATACGTTCTTAAAAATGGTTCTTAACATACGGGCTGAAGAAGAAGGATGGTGTGTAGGAAACGGTTGTTCTGAAGGTGGCGAATGGGAATCTGACATTTAAATGTCAGATTCCCGGTCATGAGAGAGGATATGTTTAGATTATGTAGTGATGTGCGAGAATGCAGGGAAATTGTTTGAGAGTTTGAATGTCGGTAATAGGGTAGAATCTGACCACTTCCTAATTGAAACGGTATGGAAGAAAGGTAAGTAGTAAGTATGAGGCTAATTGGTTAGAGGATGAATTGGAAGAAGGGGATTATTTGGAAGGAGCATATGAATGAGAAGAAGAGGGATAAAAATATTTGGATATATAGATTTTGATGAAGAATGCATAAAAAAGAAAACGAAAGTTAGGAAGATGTTGAGGAAAATAAAAGAGGGTGATGGAGAATGGGAAGAATACAATAAAGCAAAAAGAGAGTAGTAAATAGAAGACAGTAGAATAAAGGAGAATGATAGGAAAAGGAAGAAAGAGAATTAGGTAACATAAAGAGAGAGAGAGAGAAAGAAGTATGGTGTTATATGGGAAGAAAAGGGATGTTGGGTAGGACAAGGGAGCGGTGTAAAATAGGTAAAATAGGAATGAGAAGAGAAGTGTATGAGGGAAGTATCTAAGGATGGAAATTTGGGTGGGTTTGGGTGTGGTGGAGATAGGATTGGAAAAGTTAGAAGAGGAAATTAGGATAGAAGAAGTCATGAATGAGATAAAGAAGATGGATGTCGGATCTTGAAGGAGTTTTGAAAAATGGACAAGCAGGGGGGATAATAGTGGGGAGTCAGAAGGTTTGGTCTCTTACTTATGTGGACAAAATTGTTTGTATGGCAAGTGGAGGAAATGAAAAAAATGATTAGGCGAAATTTAAGATAGTTGGGATTTGTATTAACTCGAGAGAATGAGGATGATGTGGGAAAGAAAATTTGAGGTGTCAGTGGAAATGAGAATAAAGATAATGGAAATGTGTGTGGAAAGTATAATGATGTATGGAGCTGAGGTGTGGATTGTCGAAGAAAAAGAGAGAATGGAGAGAGTTCTAGTTGGAAGTATGAACAGACTCGGTAAGTGATGCAGCAGGTAGGAAAATACAAGTGCTGGATAAGCGGAGTGAAAAGAATGGTAAAGTTTGAAGAAAAAGTAGGGAAGGATGAAGGGTTAAGGTTGGTGAGAGAAATTTATATCGAGGGGATGTTGAAAGAAGGGACGTTTGGGGGTGTGAAAGAATGGATTGAGCGTAGAAAAAAATTGAATAAGAAGATTGGATGGTCGACGTATAGATAGTATGAGAAGATTGAAGGAGAAGGGTATGCTGTAGGGAAATTCATTGACAGGATGCGTGATATTGAGAAGTAAGAGAGGATTTGTAAAATCAATGAGAGTAAGTATAATGAAAAGTTTAGGTGGACGATGAATGAAGAAGGCATGGCTGGATATTTAGTGTCAGGGATACATTTGGGGGATAAAAGAACGATAGCTAGGTTCAGATATGGGAGTGAATAAGGAGGAAACACGTACTGAATAAGTGAGAATGAAAAATTGTGTAGAATATGTAGAAAGAGAGGAGAATTGGAACCATTTGATGAAGGAATGTGAGGGAGAATTGGATCGCAATTGGGGAAACTGGAGGGTTAGCCTGGGAAAGGACGGCAGCGGTATTGATATCATAAAGGATATAATGGCTGAAATAAAAATAGCTAGTAGAGAAAATAGGATAGTATAAGTCAGGTTTTATAGAGTCTCCGAGGGGGGGGGGGAAGAAAGATGGAATATGTGAAGTAAGGGATTGGACAATTAAAGGGGATGTAAGAAGTTTGAATTGGGGAAGAATGTAAAAACGTTGAGGGGCGTAATAGAAATGATTGACAAAGAATGAAAGGGGAAGGTTGAAAATAGAATGAAAGGAGAGCATTTTAAAGAAAAGGTATGCCTGCTATTTGTGGAGTGCTGTTTTAATGCCTTACTTTCTGCCGGTAAGAGATGTATTTTTGGTTTTATGTTTTGAAAGGTTTTGTATATTCAATGACTTTATTGTTTTTTTTTATATTTTAAATAATGTAAATACTGTTATATGTAATGCGAATCGTATGCCAAATAAAGGTTTATTTTGTTTTATTTATTTTATTTTAAAACCGCATAGCATTTACTATTATTTCTGTTTAAAATCAAAAGTACCAATTATTTAAAATAAATTATGGGTAACTTATAGTACATCTATACAAAAACATTATAAAACGAGAACAAAATCAACTAACTTAATGAAAATTAAATAGCTAACTTAGTTGTGATAAACATATCTGCAATAGTAATGAAACAAACAAAAACCTAAAGTAATAAATGCTCAAAATATCTTCCCCCCTTGGTGTAAACAAAGATTGATCTCCACATCCACTGTTCTCCATCTCTACTGGATGTGTAATATTAGGACACCTAGACGGCAATTTTACAGGACCAGTTCTTCCCAGCCACCTTCAGGATGCGTGTTATTAAGATAATCTCGTACAACAGTAGAATTATGCGGTGCATGATGGAGCATATGCTGCAACCATATGTTTTCCCGAATTTCAGAAGGAACATTTGCCAATAACTGTCGCAGTTCGTTTTGTAAGCAATTTAAGCATACAGGTCTAATTAGATGATTAGGAAAAAATGCGGTTCTATAATATTTCTCTCTTCAGTCCATTACCCTTCTGCAGGGTGCGGTGACATCAATTTGTTACGCTCGCAATGACTTCGCGCCATCGCTCTCTATCTTGGGCAGATCTCATTGCTTCATGCATCCCTTGTCCCATGCATCTGTCCAACCCCTTTAATTGTCCAATCCCTTACTTCACATATTCCACCTTTCTTCCCCTTGCTTCATGCATCTATAATATACTCATCAATAATTCCTCTCCAGATATTAACGCTTCATCTACACTGCCAGCCCACTTATCGGAAAATTCTAGGCTTCTTAACCGAATTATAAGTTTACTGAATATTCTACTGGAAAAGTGTCTTATCAGAAAATAACACAAAAAAAGAAAGATGGATTTTCTTCTAATTTTTAGACTGGCCCAGTGAGAAAATACAACATGTCTTTCAAAATCCTCTTCTGTATGGTCTTGATGTAAATAATATCGTAAGGATGCAATCGATTTTTTTTTTAATTTGTTGAACAGATCTTTTATGTATACCGTATTTTCACTTATTTTTCTTTAACTTACATTTGGATTTTCTGTAATTGACAATAGAATGTTTAATTCATTTTCTTCACGTTTGGACACAAAGAGGACACTTTTATCACACAAAGTGGGTAATTTGTTTACAATAGTTTGGACACAATAATTTGATATTTGCAATTGTTTTACAGAAACAGTTATTGTAACGCTGAACCGCTGAACAGATTATTTACATACTTCTACAAATGTTAGAGTATGACCAAGAGTTTTAAATAAAATTAAAATATATAGGATATTCCATTTAAAAAAGTTAACTTTTTGATGTAACACTTTTTTGAAACACTGTATATCTGAAAAATATTTTTAAAAGATCCGTACTAGGCAGGCTATAACATACCTAAAAGTTCAGATTGGTACTATTGCCCCATCCTGTATATATAGCAATCTTGTATATATACTGCTTGTATGTAGTTATAGAATTGGAGGAACAAAATGAAATGAGAGATATTGCGTTATTATTTGCTATACAGACTGAAAGAAATTCCATATCAATTACACGTATAAACGAAACACTCAAGTTTTAATTACCCGGTGCTAAAGACCTTTATTTGAAGAGTTTTGGTAGAATTAAGTTTAATTTGAATCGGTAATTGTAAAAGTATTTTAGAATATCGCTAGGTATTTTTTTAAAATATCGTTTCAGTTGGAAAATGCAATCATTCAGAAATTACATTATGAATTGTAAAATTTTGAGTTTCAAAAGAATTGATGCTAACGAGAAGAGTGCCTCATTTTTTACACGCTCCTCTCCCCCCTCCCCTGAAATCCTTGCTCTTCTCATTTTTTATTGATAATATATTTTATTGATTGATAATATTTTTGTATCTGCAACTTAATAATTCTTTTCCGGGAAGTTATAAGTTTTATTAACCATTCCATGCATAGCGTACATTGTGGCGCACTTTTAACGCTCGCGATGCTGAGGTCGCACTTTGTTATAAGGTGGAGTGGGGTAAGAGCAGACCAGTTTTTTCTGGAAACACACTACTCGTGAGCTTACATGACGTCACGGTATGTCAAATCACATGAAAAAAGTGTACAGTGTTTATTTAGCAAGGTTGGTATGTACCACTGTGTTTTGTCTCACATGAGCTCACATTGGATGAGTTATTAATTGAAAACGTTAGAAAACATGAGTTTATATACAATGTTAAATCACTTCAATATAGTGATCAAAACATGCGCCAAACTGCCTGGGAGGAAATTGGTAAACAACTACAAATATCGGGTAAGTTGAAAGAATTGATTTCATTTTTCATTTAGATGTTTTACGTAGCCATGTTTTTCGTGTACTTTTCTTTGTACAAATAACCAAACATTAAACTTGTATTCTTCCTCTGCGAATTATATTAAATTGCCAAATTACACTCCTATGTTCAGAAATCAAGTATTTCTTGAAGTTCTCTCGGATTTCAACGCCTCACTTCTTAAAGGATATAAATTTAAAAAAGCTGCTTCAGGAAGCTTAAGCGA
Organism: Adranes taylori; assembly: GCA_009867245.2. Taxonomy (NCBI): domain Eukaryota; kingdom Metazoa; phylum Arthropoda; class Insecta; order Coleoptera; family Staphylinidae; genus Adranes; species Adranes taylori. Next base: position 1,110 of record WYDF02098766.1, on the reverse strand, counting down.
CTTAATATCTACTTCAAACATGTCTGAGCAAAGCATGTTATGCAGACAACACGATTTTCTTTACAAAGTCTGGTTGAACTTCCAAATACCTTCGTAAACATCTCCATCGCGCAACCAATATTCCAAAGGCGTTTTCCACGACACGTCGTGCCCTGGACAATCTATAGTTAAATATTTTGTTGTTATCATTACCTACTAAATGACTCCTGCTACAGGAGTCATATACGTTTTTAGAGGGAATGCTTCATCTCCAATGACAACATATGGCTGTTGATCTCCATTATCTATCAGTTGTGTAGATTGAGGCACTTCGAAAATTTTCCTATCTCACTTTTTGCTGATCTTCGAATTAGAAATTACGCCCCCGTCGCTATTTCTTCTATAAGAACCGACGTCAACTGAGATAAACTTATAATCGGCATCAACTAATGCCATCAGTACGATTGAATTACTTCCTTTGAGTTGAAATAAGTGGACCTAGCGTTAATAGGCATATGCAATTTTAAAAATGCCACATTTTCTTGAATCTTACAGCACTTTTTCTCCACATATCTTCCGTGGAAGTTGGCATTGCAATAGGTCCTAATTTTTTCCAGATGGCATCAGATACTTCTTCCACAATTTCTCTTAGTGTGCTGAATCTTAGCCTGTAGCTGAAACCAATACTCCTATGAGTTGCCTGTGGCCAAAAATCTGCAACCAAAGTAATGCGCACAAATTTATTTTTAATTAAGGGGCTTTTACATGCAGGGGACGGGAAAGCCTACACTTTTTTATTAATTTCAATATCAAAACTTTAACTTGAAATTAATGACAGAAATTAATTATTAGCCAATGACGCTAAAGAACTTTGGGAGAAGTTAAGACGTTGTTTCTGCAACGCAAGAAATAGACATCGTGATGAAACAGGAAGTGGTATGGCTTGTTAGGAGAGGAATTACTACCTAATCGGAATTTGCTTCATGCTAGACGGTACACTCACACATTATGATACATAAGTCTGTAATTGGCTAGCTGACAACTGGCCACAGTAGTTCGATCGTAAAAACGAGTGGAATGAGTTCCACGATTTCCAGATTTAAACCCGATGGATAATACTATACGGGGTTA
>WYDF02098755.1:0-10692 GCA_009867245.2 Adranes taylori | reverse complement strand
ATAAGTATAATTTTACAAAAGTAAGGTTTTAATGCTACCTACATTGTTATAACTCGCCACTAGATGGCGCTTCAGTACATCAGCTTCTACACCCTTCAACCGATCGGCATGAAAATTTATATAAGTATTTGAGTACACGGAATATTTTTATGCTATCCATTTTATTGTACCTCGCCACTAGATGACGCTGCAACACGAGACCGCAGGCCGCTGCAATGCAGATCTGGCCGCAACAATAAAAGCATGCTGCTGTCCGCGACAAAGGCGCGGCAATTAGACATGTCGCTCCCAGGAGTAAAGTGCTGGCAATTAGACCATGTCGCTCGCCGCGACAAAGCCGCAGCAATTGAACATATCGCGGGCAGAGGTCAAGTTATGGCAATTAGACCACGTCGCTGGCTGCGGTAAAGCCGTGGCAATTAGGCATGTCACTGGCCGCGCCAAATAGACCATGTCGCTGGCCGCGGCAAAGCGGACTACGGAGCTGCAGGCGCCGTAGGAAAACATGGGGACCAGGTTGGGGGCAAAACAACGTACAATTAGACCATGTTGCTGTAAAGCGGCGGCAATTAGGCATGTTGCTGGCCGCGGTAAAGCCGCGGTAATTAGGCATGTCGCTGGCCGCGGAAATAAGACCAGTTGCGGAGCTGCCGGCGCCGTAAGCAAATATGGGGACACGTTTGCCGCATCCGCTAGTACGATATAAAAGTCGAGAGAAGCTGAACAACAACAGAAAATTACTCGGTATGTGAGATGACTGTATTTGACGAAATTTGACAACATCCAGTTCAAGAGCATGTGACAGACTCACGCTCGCGACACTAGTAATGGAGAGCCAAGCGATATCACAAATGGCACAAACTAGTATATTACTACAAAATATGATCTACAGAACCCCGAATATATAAATATTGGGCGCCAGGTCACTTTAACGTGAGACCGCACGTTGGAAGTGTTCTCTATGTTCCGCAGGCCCTCATTGGACTATCTAACAGCACGTACAGGTAAGTACTTGAGTAGTCGTGTTCGTATGGGCAACTGAAAAATATTCTAACTGCTAATTAATGAAACAACATTAATCTTATACACTCTAGTGACACAGGAAAGAGTTTTGAGGTGAAGTGGAAGGAGAAAACAAAGCTATCCATAATACATCCATTCGATAAAGCAGTACATGATATATAAAATCATTTACCAAACGCTTTATTTTCTCGGCGACTGTCGCTGGTTGTGTTTGGCTACTGCTTCGGGTTGGTTGATCGCTGTAGATGGCTGGCTGCTGCTGCTGGATATCTTTCTTCGAGTTCGCAAAATTACGAACAGAATAAATTTAATCTAACTTGCGCTCTTCATAAGCCGAGGCCGTCGGTCAGCGAAAACACATATCAATTAAATTATCGTATGTTGCGTTCATATCAACAGGTAATGTATGCACACCACAGTGACGGCAAATAGCAACGCAACACATAATTCTCTACTATTAGCACAAATCAATATCCCTATCAATATGGTGAACTATATCGAAGCGCATTCATATATCTAGCTGAGATTACGTTTAACTTTAATAACTGGTTATTCATATACTTTATCTATTTAAACTACTTCAAGTAACATGCTTTGTTACAAAGGCCAAACAACAAATTATTGCAAACATTATATAGTTGTAATATTGAAAGCGGACATTGTTGTACTTATTCCTAATTCAAATCGAGGGCGAAAATACTAAAATCACATTCGTAACAAAGTTCAGTGAATTTGTTGTACATAAACGATATTTACAATTTGAGGATCACTGACTTAAATGGATATTATAAATAACTTGACATTGAAACGCACTTTTCCCTACAGCTGAACGCCAACTTTTCGAAGGGAATCAAATTCGTGGACTTAACGTTTCGCTTTTTGTCGAAGCTATTAGTCATGTAAAACATCTATTACATTTAAGCTCAGGTGAGGCTACATGATGCTCTATTGAAGAAGTTGATTACAATTCAGGACAACACTTTGAAACAGGCGCTAATCGTAAATTAGTTAATAACTTATGAAATATTTAACTGTATAGGGGCATTCAAAATAACAAAATTTCTTGGCATACAGAAACAATTTTAATTTTGATATTTGCTCTTCTTGGGAACTTTTGCTCAGTTAGTATTTTGATAGAATGTATTAAAATATTGGTGAATGCATCGGGGCCGATTCTTTGACACTTTTTACTCGATTTGCTCAGTTCACAGGCCGCCTAAGCCACTGATGACGTCACACTCTAGTGATTTCATCGCGAAATTTGAATGTTGTTTGGGCATGGAGCCTGCATCGGGATTGCTTCGGGGCTTCATCATTCGTACATCTTCGTATATTACTGTGTTGATAGAAATGTGGAAAAACATTAGACGTAGCGTTTTTGAGGTTAAGTTTTTATTTGTATAATGTAGAGGTTATGTTATTTTTATTATGTACGTTTAATAAATTTGTAAACATCGGACCCGTTTCGATTATCACGAATCATAATCGTATATTTGCGCCATACTTGAGTGATGCGTACACAGTTGTATAAAAATTTAGAAATATTTAAAAAAATTTATAAAATATTTAAAATATTTCAACATTGCAAATTCAAAAGTTGTTAACATCTGAAAATTTGGGATTTTATAATATCAATCTTTTTGGTTATGTCTAACATCAGACAAAATCTCTCAAGTTATAATATCTTCAACTTTAAATGATCTATTCCATTATATAAAAAAAACAACAATGCAAACAGCAAAAATCTGTAAAAATGCAGGAATCTGCCAAATTTAGGTAACCAACAGCACACATAGTGTTCGATGGCGTGCATTCGCTTTCGGGGTAAAACCATAGTTTAGATATGTCGTGAGATGTCGAAAAACGTTCGCGTTCGTAAGCAATAACATGGTCGCGAGATGTTCACGCTGGCGAACAAAAGCATGATAAATAAATGTCGTGAGATGTTCGCGTTCGTGAGGAGGATCGTGTCCTAGTCCCCGTGAATTTACACTACTACTAGTAGTAGAGATATGTCGCGAGATATTCATGGTCGCGAACAAAAGCATGATAAAGATATGTCGTGATATGTTCGCGCTCGTGAGGAGGTTCGTGACCTAGTCCCGGTGAATTTACACTACTACTTGTAGTAGTACTAGTAATAGTAGTACTACGACACGAATTTCCTCAAGAGCGCGAACATCTCACGACATATCTCCACCATGCTTTTGTTCGCGAGCGCGAATATCTCACGACATATCTAAACTATGGTTTTACTCCCGAACGCAAATGTTCGGCAACGAACACTATGTGTGCTATTGGTTACTTAAATTTGGCAGATTCCTGCATTTTTTAAAGATTTCTGTTGTATATTGCATTGTAAATTGAGCGCTAGATGGCGTTATGTAGTTGTTTTCGATAATAATGTGGTGGTGCTTTAATAAATAATGTATACATGTGGTGGTCTTTTATTCATGTTGATAAATAATATGTACATACAGATGATGGTCGTTGATAAATAAATGATTTTTAAATCTAGAATGCATCGAATTTGACAGCCATCGTTTGAAAAACCAATATGGCGGATGACAGAACACTTCCGGTTGGCGGGAAATTTGAATGTTTGCAATCAAATCCACTTGAAATCAGATTGTTTGCTTCTGACTTAATTATAAATTGATTGTTTAATTCAACACAGCATCGTCTGGACTAATAATGAGGCTGTCGTTTCCCTAAAATATATTATTTAATGTTTAGAATTTATAAACATGAGGCTAGGTGTGTACATATTTTCTTCTTTCGCGCTTTCCATTTTCTAAAAGTGGCAGTTTCTTACTCGAAGATGTATATAAGAATAGCATAAAAATCACGTTACCGGACATTCAAAAGTACAAGAAAGGCAGTTATGGCTTTTGCTATAGACAGAGATTTTTTGTAGTAAAATAAAAATGTATCACCTTTTTATACTATTTTTCTACAAACTATAAAAAATACAGAGCTAAAACAAACTATGATACGGCCAATAGCTGTACATAAATTATAGCCGCTTCGCAGAAACTAGCAGACAGCAGGTGTGTGTTATAGAAACAATGGAAATACTTGAGCCATCAGAGAGAGAGAGAGAGAGAGAGATTATACATAATATTATACCTTATTTATAATTTACTGTTGATCTAGAATATTCAGTCATTTAATAGACGGCCATACACACACTTCCTTTCCTTCGAGTACTCATGGCACGTTTTAAAACAGCCGACTAATCATTTGTGTTAGTAATCATATGGCCGCGCTGTGAAAGCGTAGGAAAGAATTTGCTTGCACAGTTTTTCTTGCAACGCTCCGTTCTACGTGATAAGCCAAATGACAGTTTCTGCCTATACACAACATACAACGTTTTATGTGTGTGTGTCCCCCTAATGATATATAAGCAAGAATCGCTGAAGCACGAGTATAGTAGTCATGTAGCATATATCCTTATAGAATAACTGAGAACCAAACCGACCATGTACTTATTGACAGCAGACATGCTTCGGATATCATGGACGTCAAGACTAGGAGAGGAGTAGATGTTGACTCCGATTACTACCTGGTACTAATGAAGTAGAGCCAGAGAATCTCCACAAAGTGAGGAAGGATCAAAGGAAGATATCTATGAAGTTAAAATGAGCCAATAAATATTCAATAGAGTGAAAAACCAAAAAAATCACTGGCTGCTATTAGAACTCCCAGTCATATTCCACTGATCGAAAGCAGCATAAATTCTTTAACAACGTAAAGTAAAACAGTTAGAGCATAAAGCTCATAGATAATTATTTTGATGATTTAATTTTTACTTTAGGCTTCATAAAAGCCATATTATGTTGCTGGTTATTGCAGCATACCCAGCAATATGGCCTATATGGATGGCACGTTCTTTTAAAATTTGGGCCATAATGAAGCCTAAAGTAAAAATTAAAATATAAAAATCATCAAAACAATTATATATGAGCTTTATGCTCTAACTGTTTTACTTTACGTTATTAAAGAATTTATGTCGTTTTCCATTACTGGAATATTAGATGACTGGGAATCCTAATAACAGCCAGTTATTTTTTTCTGGTTTTTCACTCTATTGAATATTTATTGGCTCATTTTTACTTAATAAAATACAAAAAAAAAATTCCTATGGCTTCCAAAAAATTCCATCAATTGCATCGTTTTTCAAATAACTAGTCACTATGACAAGCACCTAAATTTCTGAACATAATACAAATAATAGATGTAGCAAGTTATCCTATTCAATTTGCACTTGAGTAAGGGATCTACGATAAGTCCACAATCGGGATAGTGTATTTCGTGTATTTGCGAAGTAATTTATTAATTATTGAAGAAATAAATACAGTTGTTGGAGTTGGAATACATTTCTAAATTGGACATGAGTGCACCAAATTACTGCAACTCGTCAAGAACAAAAAAAAATCTAAAATCTTGATGTGCAAGTGCTGAACAGAAACGAGGAGGCGAAAGAAAGATACAGGAGAACAGTTAGTGAGAAGCTCAAGGGGTAGAAGCTGGAAGTACAAGTTGCGACGATGACCCAACTCTTGGGAATATTACTAAAATAAAATTTGTCAAATCGATCCACCTGTTTTCAAGTGATGCGCTTACCAACATACAGCATACATTTTAATCATATCCATATAGGTAGTAAGTGATCACGGATTCTACCGCAGCTTTCCAGCCTCCAAGACCATATCTCAACTCGTTCTAAACGTATTAAATGACGTCTCGTTGGTCTTCTGGGGTCTATCATAAATAGCTTAAGCATTTGACAGCTGTCAAATTAAGATCCCATATGACGGACGACAGGGCATTTCTGGTATGAGATTTGAAACATGGTACAGAGAATTTTAAACATTGTTGAATTTCAAGTTATGTGTAAGTAGATTTAAAATAAAAAATTTTATGATCACATAATTATTTCAACGTTTTTATAAATGTTCCATTTCGTACAGAGTAAATTAAATTAATTTATCAGTTAAAGGTTTAAGCGATAGGATTTACTAAATATATCGTTTGGCATAGAAAGCAACTCAAAAATCGTTTTTACCATTAATTTCCCTTGGCATTTATTATTGCTGATTTTGACACATAGACCGTCGAGAGCGACTATTATTAATACACTTCACTGAAACGTGCAGAAGGGCACACTCCGTTTTTTTTTTTTTAGTGTAAAAGCTAAGCATTTTTATTTTTTTCGAGCTACTACTTGCTATAACGATGTGAAAAATAAAAATTAGCTTTCAATGCATTATAAAAATTTGTGCTTTGTTACGAAAGAACGTAACGAAGGGAACGTTACGAAAGAATGCAATTAGCGCCACTGAGTACTATGAATCCATTAATTTCATACAATTATTATTACTATTCCTTCTAAAATTTGAATGTTTAAAAAAATTATGCCATTCTCGATAATAATGCATTATCCTCAAAAAAAAAACAAAATAGCGACTTGATTAAATCACTTTAATCTTATTATATACTAAAATCGTAAAAGAAAACTCTAAGCGACCAGGAATACATTAGCTTCACTATGGAAACTCGGTCCGCTGTAGAGATGGGCTGGTGTCATAGAGCAAGATGGAGATTAGTTTTGGGAACAGGATAAGGTAACAGTTCACTGAAACATCAGCAAAAGATCTCGCGGAAACGTTGATTGAGGCGGCGGGTGAAACTTGTGTGCCGTGTTTCCCACGAATAAGTGTAAAAATTAAAGTCCAACCTAGGTATTGGTGGACTGATGAAACTGAAGAACTCAGAAAGAAGACGCATAGCCCAAAAAGGAAGAAAAAGGAGGGACGCCGAGAAAGTGCGTATTGTCACTAGGGAGGCTAAAGTGGCGAAGAAAGCATTGAATAAAGCTATCAACGCAAGCCAGAACAAATCCTGGCTCAAACTTAGGTCTAACTATATGGGGAGTCCTTTTTAAAGCAGTATTGTGGAAACTGTTAAAGCACCAAAACCCTGATACAGTGATAGAGGTAGGAACCGGCGTCGTTTTGGAAGTTTCATTTTCAAGAAGAGTAAGCGTGGAGATGAACTCTGATGGCGCAAGGAGGAGCTAGAAGTACCACCGATCACAAAAGAAGAAATGGAAGAGGCGGAAGGTGATCTGGCAGCAAGCTAGGCTCCAGGGCCGGACGATATTCCGGCGAAAATATTAAACACAGTCTGGGTTTTTTTTTGGTAAAATCTTTTAATACAGGTCTGGTGGAACAGAACTTTCCTTAAATGTGGAAAGAGGTTAACATTGTATTGATTCCTAAGGGGAGTCAGGGATCCCAAGGATCCGCGATCCTATAGTCCTATATGCCTTATATCAGTGGTAGCGAAATTGCTGGAGCGAATGGTCTTGGGTAGGCCGCACAAGCAACTAGAGGGGGAGGATATCAGTACGGATTTAGGTAAGGTCGATCCACGGTGGACGCCTTGCAATTAGTCAAGAAGATAGCTAACGGAGCGAATGAGGATACTTCGAGGACCCGTGGTGACGATAGATATCCAGAATGCCTTCAACACAGCCAGGCGATGAGATCTAAATCCTACTTAGGTAGGATGATCTTTAGTTTTATACTATGAGAGGGGGAAGCGGCGAGGTGCATCGTCTATCGGGGTTGCTCAGGCCTCAACACTGTGGTACCTAATGTACGATGTCTTGCTCACTGTTGTGCTGCCGCAGGGGGGGGGTGCTGTTCTGTTTCCTCGATTTGGCTGATTTGGCTTGCAAGATGGTTAAGAGAGGCTGAGTTGAACATTGCCCCTCACAAGAAGGAGTCTATTCTGTTGACTGTAAGAAGGAGAGTCAATGTTGCGGCAAAGGCCACAGTGAGGCTAAATAGATTGTCAAAATCATACCAACAACAGGAGGACCGAAAACGGCAATCTGGATTCTGCTCTGTATGACAGCGGAATTCATAGTTTTCTATGTAGTTCCGGTATGGTGTGAAGCTACGCCGATGGCATGCGCGAGAGAGAGAGCTCAGCGTGGCTCCCTGCAGGTGCTAAGCGAACAAATAGACTTAACAAAGAGGAAATGGCAGCAGATAAGGAATACGTCTGAAAGAGGGAGATGGACTTGAAGATTAATTCTGTCTCAGAAAAACTGGGTTAAGAGGAAAAACGTCGAATCGACTATTGGATGCTCGAACGATGACTAGTAGCGCCTAGTAACGGCCTTTTTTCGGAGTATTCTTCAAACAAAGGAAGATGCTGAAATGGTATGAGAGGTAGGAGATATTGATTTGTGATAGGCATTGTGATAGCTGGTTCTGTGATAGTACAAGATAGCGCTGGTCTGATGAGCATGACGGAGCTAGCAAAGGAAGGTATAGTAGGATAAGATGGCCAGGGATGAGTATTCTGAGTAATGCCAGAGCGGTCCTAGAATACTCGGAGGGGTAAGTAGTGGAACCGGAATTCCGCTGGGTTTATTGAGTCGGCAATGTTCGTGTCTGCCCGTATTGCTCAACCTTAGGATAGAATAATGGAGGAAGGAGAAGCATAACGTTGTCATCCTCATAAGCAGCTCATCATCTATGAGCTGCCTCTATTTGCAGATTTGCCTTCAACCAGCCGTACTAAACAAAAAGAGGTTCAAATTGGAGGGGTGTCATTTCGGATTTTTAAAGTAAAAAGACATTTTGCTCAATAAGATTAAAATATACGGATTGGGGAATTTGATAGATGATTCGTTTGTCTAAATTTTTTATTCGAACAATGTTTGGAAAAATCCACATGGACCTAGTTATTATATGCCATTGTATAAATGTACAAAATGTGATTCATTTTTCGTATTTCTCATCAACTATCTAATCTTTAACTCTGCTCCCATATTCCAAATCCCCTCCATATATCTTCACTTTCAAGGAGAAAACGGGGAGAACGACGACATATGAGGAGGGACGCCAACCAGCAAGCTCACTCGAGATGACCGAGACAGAATTCCCGAGAGGCCTATCACTTTCTAGCACTTTCCACGACTAGCACTTTCCACGAACACCACACGCTACCTGGTAAATATAGTACCAACAACACCGTCGAACCCACGACCAAGCCAAACAGTAGTCAAGCAGAAGCCAAGCAGAAGCCAAGCAGAAGCCAAGCAGAAGCCAAGCAGAAGCCAAGCAGAAGCCAAGCAGAAGCCAAACAGAAGCCAAGCGGAAGCGAAGCAGAAGCCAAACAGAAGCCAAGCGGAAGCGAAGCAGAAGCCAAGCAGAAGCCAAGCAGAAGCCAAGCAGAAGCCGAGCAGAAGCCAAGCAGAAGCCAAGCAGAGGCCAAGCAGAAGCCAAGCAGAAGTTAAGTAGAAGCCAATCCACGACATAGTCAGGAGACGTACCGTAGCCGCCGACTCCAGGTACCCCGTCATTCAAGAAGATCATCTCCGACGATTCTTCCGAGGCATCTTTGGCGACAGTTTTCGAAGTCACATATCAGCTATCCGTTTTGCGCACCACCGATTTAACAAAAGATCATTTTTGCATCAGAATTTTTTTAACTGAAGCGAAGACATTCTAAATATTTTGTATTATAAGTAGAGCCAAACAAAAATGTCAGGCAAAAATAACGATCGCGATTAGAATCATTAAATCAAAAATCAGATTAGAATAAACAATCAGTCCAATTCGAAAGAACATCAAATAAATAAATTGAGCCATATGATACGCCTTATCGCGAGCCTTAAAAGTACTATAACCTATTGCAGCCATATTTTCAACTTTGGAAACAGGAAGTAATCCAGTGGAATTAAATTGGTCGAATAGGGTTCGTGGGGAAACAATTCCAACCCTAACTTATTAATTTTGACCATTGAGGTAACGAATGTGTAAAATAACGCATTGGTGGGTTGAGATACAACAAAACTTTTTTTGCCAAATGCGGCTGTTTTTTTTTATTTAATCACTAAAACACTGCAATTAGTTTGCTTAATGCTCGCCGTTGATTGGTTTTCCTTTCTGAAAAAATCCCAAAATGCTGAGGTCATAACTTTGCTTGCAGATGAATGTGTCCTCGCCATCTTTACATCCGATTCTCACCGTTTAGTCCATTGTTTTGACAGTTTCAGATGTGAAATGATAGACTTATGTTTCATCCATGGTTACGAATCGACACAAAATTCCGCTGTACTGCTGTGAAACTTTATCCAACACTCGACTAAAACATTCTCACGTATTGTTCCAGTGTGAGTATTCGTGGCACCTACCTTACGTCCAGCTTTCGGTATGCGGAGTTGAGCACTTTTTAAAATGCTAACCTTAATTGCTAGCTTCACACTTTCAGTCGATAGACATCCGATACCATTTTATGAATTTTTCAACATTTCTGGCGTGATCACCTCATTTGATCGTCTGGTAATAATAGTTGCTTACTGTTCCTATCACCGAACAACCAGCCTGCCCTCGTGGATCTATTCCAACATCGTTCTAAAATGGTAACCGTTCCGTGTAGCGGCATTTTGGGGTCTATCATAAATAGTTTGAGCGTTTGCCAGCGTGTGCCAGCATTAAATATGGCGGATGACAGGTAATTTCCGGTTGTCATTAAATGCCGCGAAATTTAATGTTTTTAAATTATAAATTCAAGAAGAAATAGCACGCGTGCGGAGCGAGAGTGTCAATTGTACTACGAGAGGGAGTCGATGTAAAAATAATGTAC
>WYDF02098754.1:0-23953 GCA_009867245.2 Adranes taylori | reverse complement strand
AAATTCTGCAAATATATCAGTTGTACCGTATTCCAATATATGATTATAGAGTATCAAATTCAATTATCATAAAATTATTATGGTGTTAGCATAGCTAGTAAGGTCGAATGAGTTAGGATCCATTGAGATGAATAAGGCTTAACGCCAACATATCAGAACTGGCTAGGTATACTCTCCTAAATGTGAATTCTTTCAATTAATTTAATAAAAATCCCCACACTTTGTCCTTAATGTAACCTTTGAAATATTAGTACTTCTCGAAAGTTAATATGGTGCAAAAAGAATCTTATATAATCCTGGGAGCTAAATCTCCACCAAATTATTAATCTTTGTGTTTCTGCATTATAAAGAAAAAAATTGGGGGTTTTCCAGTTCTTCTTATGTACCTATTGATTAATAGAAAAAAATAGTTTGAAAAGGGCTCAGGTAATTTCAGTGTCATTTCTAAGGCTGGTGCGATACTTTTAAAAAGAAATCCCACATGAAGCCGATTGATATAAGTAGTGAAAGATTTGTAAGTAAACAAACACTGCCTTAGCCAAAAATAATTTCAATGAAGTAATTAATACGTCGCTATCTTAAATATCATAAATTTAATTTAATTATGTAATCTCTAGCATAAATAATAGTAAAAAATGAAATTCTATTTACAAAATGATTAACTTAAAATGTGTGTAAAAACTTAGATTGATGAAAAAAGAAGAAAACACTTCTATCGCAGCTAGTTTAATTCAATAAGGCATGCTACGCTTACCAGTTTATTAAATTTGTCTCCTTCTGTAGGTTTTCGCGAAAAGCAATTTATCCACTTGAGCTAGATGTAGTGTGCCAACTTTCCATATTGCTATTGCGGAAGACATTGGGAGTAGTTTAAAAGTTTAACGTCGCCTCGAATATAATCCTGCACGATTAATCTCTGTGTCTGCAATCTCATTTTATTTTATTTTTTATTTTATTCAACTATTCAATTTTAAATTGATTTAGTTTCTAGCCGATACACCACAAGCTCTGCGATCGCTTTCAGCCAATGATTAAACCAATTAATGAAATAAAAAAAAATAATGGAGATTTGAAATTTTGGAGCAAAATTATCAGATGTTAAGAACTTGTTTCTTCGAAGTTTATACGACTTACCATTACCGGAGGTAAAATATTTTGTATAGTGTTTAGAAAATAATAATACTCAAGAAACATTACAAAGATAAATAATCTGATGCTGAGTGTAAAAGCAATCATGGATCGTAATGCTGAATGAAAGTTTTATCCAAGATAAAGATAAGTGAATGAAATGTAGTAGCAACCAAGCTTGTTATACACTTCTAGCTTTGAAAGACATCCTCAAAAATTTTAATAGATTTAAATGATACAATAATAATGTCACTCCAGAATACTGGTCAAGTGTCAGTTTGTTAAATGAGAAAACTATGGTTACACGTTAAGTGTATTGCAACACTATATAACCATGAAAGACGTCCAAAGAAGGAAAGAGAAAGGAAAGGAAGGATATCATTTTTATGTAATTTTAGATAACCATATGAAACATATGATGCTCGTGCATGAAACTCAATTTATTTATACTTTTATCTAATCGGGCTGATTTCTCAAATCCGGCCAATTTTACCATTAAGCTATACATAGGTGAACAGATAAATAAAACAATTACAATTTCGTGGCGACAAGCGTAATTTTTTTAAACTTGTATGCTTACCTTGTTATCGGCATATTGGACATAGTCCCGCAGTCGATTATGATTAAAAACAACCATACAAACAAATTATACAAATAAATCACTAATCAAATAAATAATGTATCGGTATTCATTTCAAAATGAGTTAGCAACGAACAGACTTATGTGTAGTCGCAGACGTTTCTTTATGATGGAATCAATGAACTCTGCGTAAAGATATATGCCAACCAAGGTCATCATGCAAAACAACATTCGTTTTCGTGGTGCACGGAAAAGGGGAGGAGCAGGGAGTCCAGACCCGTCCGCCACGGGAGAAAAGAGCACTGCCGATTGCGTTCGCCAACCAAGTTTTTTTGTTATACACGTAGATGAGAATGATTTCAGAAACGACAACCAAGATCGTCAGCCAAACCCGGAGTAACACCCCCTTCTTCGGGCATGCAGGGAAGCGTGCTGATTTGAAGCTAAACGCACAAAATTAACATCGTTTCTTATTTTCATGTGTTAGAGATAGGTAGCGTAATAAGTGAGAAGGAAAGCAAGAGTCATATTTCGTATTGACCTTCCTTTTGGTATGGTTTTTGCCGCAAGCAGATGTCTTCCATGCTTTTTTGGACGATTGCCTAAAACGAAATACGAACAAAAAATCTCTTATTTTTTTTTTGTATAGCCATCGAATGTAGAAGTTGAACAAAAAATTGGTACAAAACAAGAGAGAGGAATATCTTTCGTGCTCTTTAGTGGCTCACTCGCATAAGTTTTTTTACATAGATTTTGTATTCAATTCGAACAAACAACTTCTTAGTAAGAACGTTGAACCCGCGTTCATTGATTTATGATATCCCTTTTAATGGGTTTCTTGACTTCTCGTAACCCCGTCTGAACGAGAGTTCGATAACAGTGTATTTCGACAAACAACTTTGATGAGGTTAATGAACTTCTAGGGGCGTTACCTTCGTATGAGCAGGTTTTCTATTATTTGTATGAAACATACACCGTCTTGCCGCCACTATCGCGTGGCTAGTCACTGCCACTGTTGGTCACTGTTCGGGAAGGGGAAGCGCAGCTCGTCGATCGTTTGCACAGTAAAGCTGATTGGAGAGCAACTCATCGTAACTCATAGAAACGTAATGTCGTGGCAGGGATGCTAAGCGAAATTATTCTTTAAAATGCGCAACGGACATAAATTCATCGTTTAGTCGAGGAATATACTCCCTTCTATAAAATTTTAGCAGTGATTTCGACTAAATCCAGCCCGATTGCTGCCGTCAGCCGTCAAAACCTACCTCCGTCAAGCTAGATGCCCAAAATCTCTAATTTCATATAAAAATCTATGGATTTTTAACCGCCGATAGCACTCCGCCAACAGCACTCGGGGACGTAAATTTTCCGCCAACCCCCGGTAAAGGATGGTTGTATCCGGTCACCCGAGAGTCCCATAGTCGACGACTCTTCCGAGGCATCTTCGGCCACAGTGATTAACATCGTCACAATCTTCCCATTCGCTACAACGTCGCCAAAACCAATCACCGCATTCACGTAACAACAGTACGATCCACGTATCACCAATTCATCGGAAATCACTTCTACGCCGAAAAGCCAATATCTATCTCAATAACAATTTTTCTATACATTAGTTCGAAAACGTTTATCTTGAATATTTTTGCTAAATGGAACCGAAGACATCGTAATTTTTATTGCATTATAACTAGACACAATTAAGAAAAATGTCAGTCTAAAATAACGACGCGATTTAGAATCAACAATGAATTATACATAGTTAAATAAAATAAAATCCAGATTGTGCAAGCTCTGTACAAAAAAATATTAGCTTGCCTGCTTTGAATATCTGGTGTTTTGTATTGCTAGCCTATTCATCTATGTATATCTACTTAGCATAATAATTTAAATGGGCGGGATTCGATAAATCAGCCCACCTTGAAATATCATAACAACAAAATATACAAAAAGATTAGTTTCATGTAAGAGCATTTATGTTATAGAAAATTATACTCCATCAGACGTAAATATGATGAGACAAAATTGGTGACGTTGTCTCATCAATGAGTTTGATTCGTTGATGATGTTCGTCGATGATGTCACTCGATGGTGAGGTTGTCTCATTGATCGTGGCTTCTCCATTAGCTTCCTTGATTCCGGTCTCCTTCTGGTTGTATAAAAGACAAGGTAAATGGGTGAGGGAAGTAAGAAAATATGGAGGTATGAAAAAAAGATGCAGAGGGAGGAAAATGACTGATAAAAGATTCTCAGTCATTTTGAAAGTTAGTGGTGTTTGGTTAGGGTTAGTGGTATGAAAGTTAGTGGTGTTTGGTTTGATGCGTAGAGTAATATGACGCTGAAGTACGTCGATTTGATTTGATAGTTGTTTAACTTGATTTTTTATTTTAAATTTAAATAAAATATGCGTTTAGTTTCTTTGGCGCTTACTTGAGCAAACATTTTTAATACTGCGATAGATATTCGCTGTTAAAAAATTGGCCGGATCTTTAAAAAGATTTATGTTAGTTAAAACGTGCGATTTTGTTCGCTCGTAAGTGACTGCCACAAGACCCAAAATGCATCTAATTGGTGCAGTTTTTTTTTGTTTTACGTAGGAAGTGGAGAAACCTTCAAAATGCGAAGAATGCCCATGCATCCAACAGTGTGGGATTTCTACCCTAACAAAAACTCCACTTCCTGTTGGGATTGTATATCGTTTGGGGAGTTTGGAGAGTTTGTTTGAAGGAGGCTTTAGTATTTATCATCCTCTTCAGCCTGGAACTGGTAGTGAGTGGAATGCTTTTAGAAATTATAGTAAGCTGATAGTTTGCAGATAAGATATACGCTATACCATTCGCTTTACAGTGAAGGGACCTGCAAAACCTTGGCCATAGCATTGTCAACTATTGAGGGATTTTGGTTTAGGGGGGAGGGGGAGCTGATTTGCTGGTGGTCTTGTATATTTATTGTACTTTCTTGGCTGCGCAAGTGGGTGTTAGTTGACCTGAAATAGACTATAAGAATGTTGTGGAAGGGAGTGTTTGTTTTTTGTCTTTTTTGTTTTTTCGATTTTTTTTAAATTTTATTTTTATTATTTTTTAATTTGTTTTTTTTCATAATATAGGCGTAGGAATCATCTTAGAGACAGTGTGATTCAATGAAGGATATCTTGGAGATCCTCAGGAGGTTCCTGCGTGATTTGGATAATTCCAGCTGCTGGTGTGGAAAGGGTCTGCGTGGCTACGGTGGTGCCTGGCTTTCCAATCGGAACGAAGATTTTAGTAGGCTATTTGGGTTGTTTTCTGCATCACGTCGAGTAGGATAATTAGACTGTAGAGATTTTAGACGATCTGTGAGATTTTAGGCTCAGCAGTGTTCATATATTAGCGCACTCGGAAATTGGAAGTGCAGTCAATGAATTCGTGCAGAGCTATAAGAGCCTTTTATATCAATCTTTTGGTGTACATAATGTACGTATGCATATTGGCGTAGTTAACATACATGCACTGACAGGTGGTCGTAACTTTATATGAGCAAACGGTCAAAAATCGTAATGGTTTTGGAAGTAAGCAAGGAAGTACGTTAGGTCATTAAGATCGTTCGTTGGAAATAAGAAGTCATAAAAAAGAACGTTACGAGGTGAAAAAAGAAAGCTCTCAGCGAAATTGGTATCCAGTATACACATACATGTACAATTTTATTTTTGTTCCGCATCTGTGTAAGTAAAAAGCTTGAGATACTTGCATCGAGCTGTTAATACAGATGTCCTAAATTAACGCATGTGTATGGAAGAATCACAAACCACGTGATTCTTTAGACACTAATGTCTTTTCGATTTGCACAAAACAAAAAAAGAACTACCGGAGTACACCAGTTAGGACTTCATCTCATCTATACATCTCGCTTCATACAACTCGCTCGCTTCTTCTTGTACATGGTTTCGATGTTCGCGCAAAAAAATTCTCTGGCTACGGACCGTTTAAATTTACTCGTTTAATTATGTTATATCATTTATTAATTCTTGATTATTGGAATAATGAAGCGCATCGATATTCTTTCTTGAAATTAGTTAATTGAAATTAGTGAAAGTTTGTGAACAACCATTTTGTGAAAGTTGTTTAATATTCCATGATTTTTTTATGAAAAGTTAGGTAGTTTAAGAAACCATGTAACATGAATCCTACACATATACCATTCTCACTCCTATATGTATCAAATACATTAAATACATTTTTGGAGAAAACGTTTCCTAACAAAGTTCAGGAAACGTTTTGTACAGTATCCTACAAATGATGCATCTAGAAAGATCAGATTTCTTCGATCTAAGTACAATAGACACAGGTGTGATGAGTCACATGTTGTTATTTCCAAACCTAGGTAAACGAAAACGAATCTTAACGTAAACCCGCACTCTTTGAGAACAGACGTTTTTCGCTAATGAAGTTAGAAAGAGATAATGTAAAAATAAATTAAGTACTAGGCTTTCCAATAAGCAGAAGTGAGTTGTATCAAACTTTTGCTAAACTTGGCACGAAACATCTCTCGTTGCCGACCTGGGAATATATAAAGGAAAACCTTGTGGAAAAGGAGACCAGTTTTTTTAACAATCTTAACCAGTCATTGCTAGCATTACAAATAATTTACTTTGTCATTGTGCTTTGTCATTTTTGTTGTCGTGAGAATTGTGGCAGATGTTCAGATGTAAGTAGGCGATTATCTATTTTTTATAACTCTTTTATTAAGAAATTGAAACACCTAAGTTCCTTTGATTTTATTCTGAGTAAATAATTTTATTCAATGTAACCTTTATTTAGATGTTGCCTACTAGTTTTTATATTTACGTACAAGTTGAGAGTAAAATTGATGGCCAGAAAGTTAATTTTTTATTTACACTATATTTTGTTACATTGTCAATCAATCCATCCTTTATTAATTACTCTCTTATTATTATTATAAAATTAATGTTACTTGGTCGTTGTTTTATTTATTTTCGTATCAGAGGAAAATTGTGTTGAATACGTATTAACATTTATGTAGGCAGAATAAATCGTAATTAGTACTTGTTTTATTTAGCAAAGTTCGTAAACCCATAATAAATTATTGTTGCATAAATAAATAATTTTGTTGTTAATAGGGCATTTTAAAGCATATAGTGTTTCATTATGATTATATTTTATTAATTTGTGGGTCCCACATGCTGTATTAAAGTTGAATCTTAGTTTTTATCCTTTCTATAAATTTTAACTATGACTCTTATACATCATTGATTAAGCCTCTATTTCTCCCGGTAGAATTCAGTGTGTTTTAACTGAACGTAGACTTTATTTACCTAGTTGAAGATACTCAATTCCATGTCACTATTTCAATATGATATATATGGTGGAGGCGCCGGGTAAAAATTCCGATTAAAATATTATTGCTTTGAAGTAACTTTTTATTCATGTGTGATATGTCCGAATGATAACTATTTCTTCATTTATTAATACAAGAAGAGAAATGTTATAAACGTGTAACATTAGGTTTTCAATTAGTCTTTGCAAGCTCTTATTAAGCGACAAATTTTTACTTTCCATAGTTACAAATTTACGTTCATTTGCTAAATGATTATGATAAATAGTTCTTGTTTACTTTATATATGTAATAGTATCCTAAAAACCATTATATTGCAATCATACTTTGTACAGGAAAATCATATTGAAAAAGACTTTCACATATGTTGCATTCCTAATTCAGTATCTGTTTGCAATTATTTTTAAACTACACTTTTTGTTTACGAAATTAAATGTATTATGAAATAGTGGCGCGAAAACAAAAAATCTATTGTATTTTTGGTACTCACATTGTGTGGTGAACTATACCAAAAGTTGAGACAGGCTCTCTCTCCCACTATATTTAGTAAGATTGCGTTATGCTAGCACATTATCGGAATAATGTTGCATTAGTAAAGGCGTTTGTCAAGGCTGCGTATTTTTACCACTACTCTACAACATATATAGCGAAGTAGTGATGCGGTGCACTTTAGAGAACTGGAACGAAGGAGTGAAGACTGGTGCAAAACGCTCTTCAAATCTTCGATTTGCGAATGCTGCACTTCTATTATCTTACAGCACCGAAGAGCTTTTAGAGTTTCTTCAAATACTGTGAGACCTAAGTCGAGGCTATGGGCTCTAAACAAATGCCAAAAAGACAAAATCATGATAGTAGACCGAGATAACGAATTTCGAAGACAACCTGAAAAATAGGGAAAAAGTTATCGAAATTTTTTTGTGTTTGAGCTCCATGCTCCATAAGTCCGGCTCTTGCGAATTGGAAATAAGACGGGAATTGAAATTGCCCCCTCGACCATGATAAAACTAACAAAAATTTGGAAAAATCTAAATATCACTAGGAAAACGAAGGCAAGCTTAATAAACGCCTTAGCTTTTTTAGTACGCTTCAGGGACCTGGGTAGTCCGTTCCAACGACAGGCGAAAAATACATGCGTTTGATATGTGGGTCTAGCGTAGGATGCTGCGAGTTCCTTGGACGGCTAGAAGAACAAATGTCCCCATCTTAAATGAGGTCAAACCCGTACAAAGATTGCCATCGGTGACATATGGACGAATTTTGAAATTTTGCGGGACATCTCTCGACATGAGAGTACAGAAAAATTGGTTCAGAGAAAACCGAAAGGGGCTGATCCCCAACTGGAAATCAACTGTTAAACGAATAATACAAAGTATAGCTTAGAAGATTGCTCTATTCAGGGTCAACTTCCACCCTAATCACTACACGTCGGCTCGACGTTGGACGAAGGAAAAGATTATGCCAGCCGGCAAAGGCCTTGAAGGAATCAATCGCGACACAATATTTAATAAACTGAAATTCAGGCTCTTTTAATAAAAGGCACGAATATTTAAATATTTGAATATTCAAATAAGACATCTAATAGTATCCGAAGTAATTGTTTATGAAACAAACAATAAATTACATGTATCAAGTACCACCAAAAATAGAATCAACAGTTTGAATTAATATGTTGTATGAACGGTGCATATTAGAAAAGATATTTTAGATATAAAGTTCAATTTATTTTTGGCAACGAGAAGTGGTAGTTTTTCAGAACAGATCTTTTAAATTTATAATTAAAATAGTCACAGGAGTTAACGGATTGTTTCGTTGTCGAGGTTTTATAGATAATAAGTTGATTTGTAACAACTGGAAGCAATACTTTTTCTAAAAACTGTTTTCAATAAATTTTTAAACAAATTTGAAAGGGGACACTCCACTCATTTCTTTGTATTCTAATCAGTGGCGGCTCGTGAAGTTTTTTCTAGGGGAGGATAAATGCTTTTATGATTGAAAAGGGATATTTCACGCAATGTTAGTACACAAATATAGTACTAAACATTTCTAAAGTTGTCTAAAGTGTTGTATTACAACAGAAGAATAGGCTATATCGGACTCGCACGCTCGGACTCGCTTTCTTCATGTAAATCTAGGGCTACACTATGGGCCAATCTTGCCCAGCAACATTTGAATAACATCGCATCCCACTTGGCCACGCCCTCTTGGATTGCAGACTGCGGAATCATAGGCTGTCCACACACTGGACAAGTAATTTATTAGCAAATATTTAAAATCTGGATGCGCCGGAATCAGGTTATTATTTTTTTATGGTAAAAAAGTTGTTTATTTATTTTCCTGTTACTTAATATAATAATATTAATAACTATTTAGCATAATTATAAATTAATCATGGGAGAAACTGATTACCATCATAATAATATTATAAATGATAATGATATGGCTTTAATTACAGTAGCGTTCACAATCATAAATGCTGAATCTTACTATTTGCTTAAAAAATCGTTTTCTTTCACTTGTTCTTTTTCTTCTTTGAAACTTAAAAATTCACGGGAAGACAAAACAAAATAGATGTCAAAATTATAACAGTACACTTGTGTAACCTTCCAGCTCTTCCAGGCTGGGCCAGTGTGTAGCCATTTGCGCAAAGACACTTGTCAAATGTGGCGACACCTTTGATTTGGACTAGAAGCTGGTCAATATTTGTCGGTCACCTCGACAAATATCCAAGCATCGGCCAGTATCAAATATTTGGTGATACTTGTCAATGGTGCAGCAGCCACACCACTTGGCAATGATCGGCCAGAGCCCGTACTTGGGTAGCCTGCACCATAATGTCGTCCTAGCTTAACTGCTGTGGTTCGATCGCTGGATTAAACAGATCCTACAGTCCATTAGAATCGGAGGCTAGCTGCTAACGTACGTTCAGCTTGACATAGGTTTTATTATTTGCGATGAAAACATACCGTACTTCAGGGTTGCATATACTATTATAAAATAGACTACACATGGAGGCTACATTATTAGCGGCAATCCAAAATTTATGTATTAACTTTGATGCTGATATAAACTTATATTTTGAAATTACATGGCTAAGCAGAAAATATTTGTACACCATTAGTATAATTAATGCACTAATAACAGGCCTATTAAATTTTTCATGTTTATTTATAAAATTATTATTTATTATTAATCATATAACTGGTTGTATTGAAACGGAGGGGAGGCTGAGCTTCGCCTGCCTCCTCTGACGAGTCGCCACTGATTCTAATCCTATACTACAAAGTTCGTATTTAGTCATTATTGTCAATAATAAAAAATTTTGTTTTTAATAAAAAATATAATTTGAAATATACGAAATACAATAGAATTTCTAAGTATTCCAATCGTGCAACTTTTTATTTAATAAATATGCGTTAAAACAAAGCACAATAAATTTTCCTGGTAAAACCTGGACAAAAAAGGAAACATCGTTTAACTTTGTCCGTTCGAATGCTGTGTGTGTGAGCATATAAAACTCATGTCCATAAAACTTAGACTGTAATAAAATTTAGATTCACATGCGATGCTATTAACGTTATTATTTATAGCTGCTAGAGGGCGTTTCAGTCATGAGCGGTCAGTGTAAATCATTTCTGAATACTCGCATTAAAATTCTAAACTAGAAATTTGTAATATGAGTTTTCCGTTGATGCTTAGTAGGAATTACAAGTCGTTTACAAAAACGCTATCAAATATTTGAAGGCTGAAACCTTGGTTTTGGACATTTCGAATTTACAACATTCGGATGCACAAATCGACAATATATCCATCATCGATGTGTTTCAGTGATTCGGAGGATTAATTTGATATCAAACTTCACAATTCTAACTCCAAAAATGTTTTCAAATAGTGTGAGATGTTAAGAACGACAATAAATAGTCTCGCGCTATCCGAATTTCGAAGTAACAAAGACTTCCTTATCCAAGCAATAAAACTAAAAAAGTTACTGTAAACAAAAGTCAATTTGGTTTACAATCATAAATGAAATATAATTCCTCAAACGAGATATGAATAATCTGTAAGGAACAATTTATATTAAAAAATTTTAATATTACTTTACCGTATGAAAATGTGAAATCATAGGGATCAAGGAAACTATATTCTCACTACAGCCATCCAAAGGGTGGGTGGCCAATTCTGCTATCAATACCCTTATTTTACTTTATCAACACCCTTATTTTACATAACGTCACTGCATGTGTGTAACTGAATACACACTTACTCTGTACTAGGACGTTTTCTTTCCATTAGAACGTTTAAAAAAATTAAAAATATTAATGTAGCGAACAAAGGTATTGAACATTTTGATATATGATCTTCTGGGTAATTGACGACGAAAAAGTAACTCGGTTTGGACATGGAGTTGAAGCTGATGATGTTGCGACGTGTAAGAAAAAGTGAGGAGCGCGTTGATGTTAATCATTGACGCCGAAAATGCCCTGGCGTCAATATTCTCCTGCGTCACTGGATATAACCAGCCTTTACACGGTGTCTGTGGTAACGAAACATCTCCGAGTGCTGTCTTGGTCTCTCAACGTTACTTAATTGGTCTCTCGGGCGCGGTATCATGGCTTCCTCTACGGGTCAGGTAAGCCTTACGTAAGGCTTCCATCCTCTTCTGCTGGCATCCTCCTCGCTTTCTCATTGATGCCACGAGAGAATTAAAGAATTAACTATTTATTATAGAATTAAATATTGAAGAATCGAAAGATTGCTGCCGACAGATTTAGGAGTGTACATCTTGTTTACCTGATTTTTCTTGTTGTGAGAACTTTATTGTTAACGGGATGAATTTTAATTCTCTTTTTTAAATTGAAAGCATAAATAAATGATTTTACTGGTGGCGCTTACTTGGCATCCAAACAGATTCAGGAATGCGAAATATAAACTTTGCGAAAATAAGTTTGTGGGTTATCAGAATATTCTTACTTGTAGAACTGTGCGAAAATGATCACTAATGATCCAACAGAAACAAGACCCAAAATGCATCACATTGAAATTGGCCTGGGTATGGCTTTTATATGAAATTAGAGATTTTTGTTTCTAGTTTCTTCTGTAGTACTGGGCGTTGTCGGTGGTAACTAGGCAGAGCCAAGTCGAAATTTCTGCTAATATATTAAGAAGGGAGAATTTTCCTTGAATAAGAGGCGTCCTTTCGTCTGTTTCTAATGTTAAAGAACAATATCGGGATAATATCCCTACCGAGATTCCAAAATTCTTGGAATCTATCATAGGGAGCTCTGCAATAAGCGTGTAACCGAATACCGAGCTGCAAACGACTGCTACTACGGACAACCACCAATCGAAGAAACGGCGGCGGCAGGTTTAACGTGGAAAGCGTTCAAACAACAGAAAGATCTGGTTAGACAAATTTAACGCCTTCAAAGTTCATTAAACTCATTAAAAGACGTTTGCTAAAAATACGATAGTATAGAAGGTACGAGTATAGAAATCTCGAGGAGACGAGGTCACCTAAAGTTCAATAGCCTCATAAAAATTGTTGGTTCGAAATGGGAGATCGTAAAATCTATAGACGCAACTTCATCAACATTACTAAGATTTGTTTACTCGAACTCGTAGATCGCCAAAAGCGAATTTCTATAGAAAAAAAATTGCGCACGAAGACCAAGGAGCCAAAAAAAGAGAACAAAACATATCTCTATTTCTCTCTCTCAATATGTACCATGTTTTGCTTATATTGAACATTCGATGCAAACACACAAAAAATATGAAAAACATCTGTCCGAAGCTAAAACAGCAACAAAACGAAGGTCATCCAAAGCGAACGCTATATATTCTACATCTCTTTTTCTCATCTGATTCTCTCTCTAGCGCACGAGAAGACAAGCGTTGCGTGGATTGCGACAATGGTCGATATCTCTCTTCCCTCCCGCTATGTGTAAGTTGCTACGAACGTTATGTGGCTTTCTGCATTCGACCCTATGTCTCTCTCCTCCCTGTGTCAACGCCGACTACAGTCGGCGTTATAGCTGAACGACAAGTCGGCGTTGGCTAGCGATAGTAGTCGGTTGCCTATACACAGTTCAATGAGTGCATGGAATAAAAAAATCTGTGACTCTACATCGTACAACTTTCCTTTGTTCCAAATATATTGAATTCATTAAATATCAATTCTTGATTTATTTAATTATCGATTCATTTATTTAATTGATAGTTTTTCGGTTGTGTTAATTTAAGCTAGTTATATAAGCTAGCAATGGAGCAATGTCTGATGTTGAATAGTTTATCAATTATATAGATATATCATCGATAACACAGGATTTCTTAAGGGGGAATATTTTTAAAACATTTACAACTTAAGTTATTGTAATCTCATCGTAAAAAAATATTTGCAAAAAATATTCTACAGTTACTGAACCAATTTCCGCGTAAGTGATTAATCAGTTTTTAGAAATAATAGTAGAAAAACGTTTTCCAAATTGATTTGCTATGTCTTGTACATTTCTTAATATATATCGATATTTAATTCAATACTGGTTTCTGGTTAAAAACGTCCGCTATCTCCCGCGTTATTTTGGACTACATCTGATTTTATTTAAAAAATATTCTTTTGTTTTTCTTTACTGGTTGAAACTAATGATACATTTAAGCTTACTTATATCCTTCTCAACATCCAAATAAGCATGTTTCTTAATCCACACTGGAGACTTTTAGCAATTCATTCGAATAATTAAATTCATTATCATTGCCCCGAAATACAATTACCTTTGATTTTAACGGAAAATTTTGATGAACTAATGACTGAAAGGAATCCTAAAAAATATTAAAAATGAAATCAATATTTAATAAACATTATTTATCAAGATCTTAATCATCACATAAACAGTACAATAAATCACCATTTTCATTAATGACAAAAATATTATTTATAATAAAAATTTAAATTATTAAACGAAAAATGTAGATTGAGAGCAAATAACAAACGTGTATGCCTTATATTTATTTCTGTATTTTCGTGGCCTAATTTGATGGATTTAATTTATTAACATAACCTAACTATCTAAACTGAATTTAGAATTTAAAGGTTTTATTAGACTAAAAAACTGAAGAAAATAAACAGTGATTTGTATCATCACGTGATATATAGAGTTTGCATGTCTTATTTAAAAGTTTTATCGCGATGTGTATCTCTTTCTTTACTAGACATTATAATAAATTCTACAAGGTTAGATATTATAAAGGGTTTGTGTCACGAATATTGTATGAATTCTATGGCAAAGGACAATTAAAATTCTATTTGGAGCTTGATAACAGTCTACTATTATTATGTCATAATATAACAGAACGGAAAATTTGTGTATAAAATGTTGAAAACGCTTTGGAAATAAACAGAAACAATAAGCGTGTATAGATTTCAAGAGAATTCCATTTAACAATGTTGCGTGGGAGAATTTTGTTAAAAGGGCGTTAGTTAATTAAACAAGATTTTGATCTACTCATTTTTGTAATTATTAATTACCTATTTGAATACATACATTCTGTCGAAACGTTTTTATAACAGATGTAAAATTATGTATAACAAAAGTAAACATAATTTAATTTTATCATGCATGACTAGTTAATTATACACATTATGCCCGATAAATAAAACCTTTTTAGCCTCAACTAACTTTCAGAATCACTTCACTTGTAAGTAGTGATGGAAATTCTGGTTCCACGCTCGGAACGCGATGGACCGTTTCGTTCTGCAACGATACCACGATAAAATACCTTTCTCGTTCCTTTAACACTCAATAAGTCTACTCCTTATAATGACAAAGAAAAAGAGCTTACAATCAAGTATTTAATCATGTTTATTAATTATTAGTGTACATGTTTATTAATTATTACTTAATCCTGAAAAACCAAAGGTTTTTTCAAATCAAGAAGAAGGATTATTTTCTGCTCACGTAATCGCTTTATCGGCATGTGACTTTCCAGTAATAGCTGATGATCTTAAAATTGTAGTCAACTCGTATCTAGAGAGACAAGGTAGAAAAGTTCCATGTTTTGCAAATAATATTCCAGATTCGGACTGGATAGAACAAACTATTAACAAATACTTGCAGACTGAACTTGAAGGAGTCCCTGCTCCTTCAACTTACCCAGAGAAAATTCGTAATTCCTCAAGGGCATATACATCTCTTATGATCTGCGGAAATGCTGCAGGCCAACTTGCTTCAGTATATATCAACTATAAATCTGAAAAACTCTGGTCAACGTGGACAGAAGACGGCCCTTTAAATGCTCGTATACGGTATAACCATACCAAAAGTGGATGGTTTGACTTTAACGTGTTTGAGGATTGGTTTATAAATCTAATGCTTCCCTTGCTAAAACGTCAGGAGGGCCGTAAAATTTTAATTGGGGACAACCTACGCTCGCATCTGAATTTGGAGGTGATCAGACAGTGTGAATTGAATAATATACGATTTATTGCCCTACCCCCCCAACACTACACATCTTCTCCAGCTTTTAGATGTGGCATATTTCCGTCCTATGAAGGGACATTAGAGAAAAATCCTAAATGATTGGAAAAACACAACTGAAGGAAGTCATTCCAGTGGCGTGCCAAAAGATACATTTCATCGACTTTTAAAGTTGTAATGACGAACTTGGGGGAGAACGGCGATGAAACATAATCGGGTTTCAGATCTGGAAAATCTGGAATTTATCGTTTAAATAAAGAAATTGTTTTGAATTAAATCTGTGGTCATGTTGTTGCTGACGACCCTTTAATAAAATAATCTGTTGGAGAAAGCTTCATTAGACAGCTTAGTGAGAAACGTGAAGAAGCAAAGTCACTGTGTATTCGAAGAAAGAGGAAGCTTCAAGTACCCCCCGGGAAAAGGATTAACAATGGCTGATATACAGAATCTCACTACGAATGAACCTCAACACTTTACTCAGCCTTCTACTTCGGGAATTCAAAACGCAACAGATATGCAGAATATATGTGTCCGTGAAAAATTGCTGACAGTTCGGATTTCGAGAATTTACCTTCAATCCAAATACGGAAACAAAAAACTAAAATGACACAGGAATATTCTGACCGTTTACATGACGGCGGAGATGATACCAAACCGTATGCTGGGAGTGATGATAGCCCTTATAATCCTGAGGTTTCTGACTTAGATGAATGCAATCTAGAGGTTGAAAATTTGAAGCTGTCTCTGATATCGAGTGAAACCACAATTATAGGGGATTACGTTATTGTTAATTATAACCAAAAATATTATCAAACTAATATTCAAGATAATGGATTGGTTATAAATCTCATGGAACATTATGGAAAACAATGGAAATGGCCAAACCACAAAGACGAGCTGTTTTATAACAATGAAGAAATTGTGATGAGAATTAAAGAACCTCAACGTCGGAGTCATCGGGAACTTCTTGATGTGCCCGAACTAAACGACTTTGCTTAAAATATGAGTACTAATTATATTTTTTAAAGTTTAGAACAATTAAAGATTAGGTAACTCTTATCTTCGTTTTTAACCTTTGTATTAAAGCTAAAATATAGCTTGTATATTTTTCAATATATTTTCTTTCCTATATTGTCCCTTACTACTACCCCTGTAGTTTTAATATATGGCAAATTATATAATTTTGGAATGGTATTTTATTGGAGATTTCAATGCAATGTTTAACTTTGTGACAAAGTCTCCCACCTTAGAAATATTCGTTAAAATCTTAAGTAACTTTCCCCAAAAGCCCAGATTACTTTGAAACACATTTGGACTTCAATATCTTGCAAAAATCAAAATTAAAACATTTTGTTCTATCCCTCATGATAAGTATGTCTCAATATTTTGATAATAATCAATTTAAAGACTGGAATTCTTAAGAGCCTTTTGTTTTATTAAGAAAAATAGTGCGCGCTTTACGGTATAGGCTGATACTTTCGTATTTAGAAAGTTTTTGAAGCAGGGTTTCAATAAGAATTATAACAATGTGTTTTAATATGACAAAACAAGAGGATAGAGAGTTTATACTAAGTTTTATAGAACTGTATAATTCAGTGACAGCTCTGTGGGATATCCACAACAAGAAATACATTAATGGAAATATAAAAAGGGATCCAATTACTACTGTATCCTGTACCAATTACTACAAGAAACAGTCGTCAACTGAATATTGTACAATAGTTTGATGTCGTGCGTGGGCTACGTCAATATTATTGTACAATAAAATTGCGTAATATTATTGAGTGTATGCATGGGCCGCTTAATACATATATTACAACTGGACCTAATCGAAGTAGGGCCGACTCCGAAAATATGAACCATGCTGAATTAATCAACAAAAACTGGTACCCAGGGGTGTACGCCGAAATAATTTTCGGGGTGGTTTCTAGAAAAATTTTTTGAAAAACATATTTCAACAAGTACAACTATGACTTTGGTCATATGCGCTTACTGCATATGCGTCTGCTGGTACCAATGAATTATCTACAATATCTCTTCTACTTTAGGAGCAACAATTTTCCTACTAAAACGTACACACCTGTATATGTAATATAACGGCTCTATTTACGAGCACTACAATTGACACTCATGAATACTTTATTCCAAATTAAAATTTTATAGTACCTTCAGGAGGTTTCTTCTGAGAAGCTAGCGACCACCCGTCCGTACATCCTATATATTTTTCATTGATATATGACGGGTAAATATCTAAGCCAGAATATAACGATTTATACTGTGAATACCAATGTTGCCACCTAGTCAGTGATCGAAATCCGGACACAATTTTTTTTTTCGTACAATGTTTATTAGTTATATAAAATATAGAGAAATGAAAAAGTCAACTTGTGACAAAAATAAAAATAATAGTGACAATAGTAAATAATTTTTAAGCAATATGATATAAAAATACACAAGAATCACAAAATTAGATAAAAATAATAGAGCATAATAATAGGTTTATGCTTTATTTATGGTCTTAAAAATATATTTTTTATTGCTTGCTCTGTCATGTTTTCAAAATCATTTTATTTTTGTTTTACCGAAAAAATTTGAACCATTTTGTAAATTATCAATTTCGAAGATAACTAGACAAATGAACCAATTACCGGATCATTAAGCGAAAACTAGACTGTCCAAGGGAAAACCAGTCACATAGCAATACTAAAATCATATTTATGTGATTTTTGCATCCCAAAATTTTTTTAACTTAAATTTTTCGCTTATAAACAGGATCTTTAAAAGCTACGACACGGGATGTTTAGTGTTAATTCATCATTGTTCTATAGCCTGAAAGTAATTCTTCAGACCATGCTTCAGTTGACTTATATTAAGTTGAATCCTGTGGTCGGAATAATTTTTATAGAGCAAGCATTTTCTGGAATCAATTTTATATTTTGTCAGTTTGGAAAGGATTTTTTAAAGATCTTTTGGTAAAAATGCATATGTGATATTCCAACTGCATATACCCTAATGCAGGGTGATTTAACGTAAATTATGATTTAAATGGAGCGTTTTGAACTAAAGCTGAGCAAAAATCGCCCGCCCTTGAAGTGACTAGGGCCTTTAGGGCGCTTAGGACCCTAACAGGCCGAAAAAACGTACGGGCTCAAAATACAATTATTTGCTTTATATTTTATATCTAGTTTATCGATTATTTCAGATTTTAGTACACACATATGTAATTAATTTATTTAAACTCTATCGTTCTAACTTTATTTACATTTCAGAATTGGTTATTTATCTTCGATATCACGAAAAAATAATGCACATTTACTCTGTCTGGAGATTATTTTGAATTTATTTCGTATGACAGAAGAAATTTCAATCTGTGTGTCGTGTTTAGCCAGCAAAATCTCTTATCTATGCCCGCCTATATTGAATGCTATTTAGTCAATATAAACTAACTAAAAACAAAACCAAATTAAGAACGAAATGTCCGTAGTAATTATGATCTACATACTATGCGGAATTATTTTAGCACGCTCATAAATAAAGTTATGACAAGTTGTGAACTAACATCTGACAAAATATTGATTGTCGTTTTATATCCTGGCAGAAAGGAATCTTAGAAAAACAAAATGGTACGGTTAATTAATATAATTGTTATCTCCCTAGATACATAATTTAAATAAAATTGTAACATGAATTAGTGATGTTTACTTTAACTTTGCAAATTTTGAATGAATTCATTTTTCAAGTGCAAACATTTGTTACGCTTATATTGCATAAATTTGTTACGCATTGGCACATTCCATGTACCGTCATTTTTACATTAACTTCAATACCAGTATTATACTTAAGTTAACGACCCTGATTTCTATTTCTTTCATTTTTGGTAGTTGCAGTTATACTTAGCAAATGTGATAATACCATAATCTTTGATTTTGCCAACAATTTTTTGGGACGGGTGGGCACGGGCGTTTTAAGGTGAGTGCGCCGGGAGTTTTAGAGCTCAAGGTCCCTAAG
Source organism: Adranes taylori (assembly GCA_009867245.2). Taxonomy (NCBI): domain Eukaryota; kingdom Metazoa; phylum Arthropoda; class Insecta; order Coleoptera; family Staphylinidae; genus Adranes; species Adranes taylori. The sequence goes on along the minus strand of WYDF02098754.1, from coordinate 4,441 downwards.
GCCTTTATAATCAAAAATGAAAAATTTTGGGGCGGGCTCGGGCGCGCCCTAAACGAAAAATGCGGACCTCTATTTTGAACTATTAAGATTTGTGTATAGTAAGCCCAAGAGATGGCGCTGTACACGAAAATTAACTTAACTACAAATTAACTAGAGAAATTCGAAAACGCACTGTAATACCAATAGGTAATAATTTTTTCACAGGTATTCCAGCTAATTAATGCGCATCTATTCTAACGAAATCGTAAAGCGGCTATTACGCGATGCTTTTTTACTAGCTTTTATCAAGCTAATTTACTAGCAGCTAGTAAATAAACAACGTGTAATTGAAGTAGATAGTGAACTAGCTGGAGAGTTTGCTTGTAAAGATAGTGGATACTAAAGTTGAAATCACTTCAGTTTTACTAGCTACTAGCTCACGAGTTTACTAGCTGGCTTGTAAACTAGCTTTGTTTACTTATATAGATGCTAGTAAGAAGCTAATATTTTACTTAGAAACAGCTGATAATACTATCAGCTGTTTCTAAGTTGTTTGGAAAATGTTGACTGAAGTTATTAAAACTGGTGTTATTCTAACTATTGCTAGTTTGCAAGATGGACTAAGAATCGTAATTGAAAATAAAAAGAAAAACCGAAAATGGAGAAAGTACTGGCATTATCGTAGACCAAAATTAGGCATACCTGTTACTCTGACAAGAGAATTAGCAAATGAGGATCCAACTGTGTACTGCAATTATTTAATGAGCCCAGAACATGTTGAAGAACTATTGGAAATGATAAGTCATTTAATTAAAAAGCAGGATACTGTAGTGAGAATGACCAATTCGCCGAGAATGGACGTTTATTAATCGCTCATAAATTTTAAGAAAAGTTGAAATTTATTGACTATTCCATTTAAGAGCATCCACATTTACTATTCACAAACAACTTATTTTGACGGAAAGAGGTTAGGTTGTCGTTGTCCTGCTAGTAAATTCGCTGCGTGTACTCGGGTAATCACCACTAGCGGAGTATCCGATTAGTTTATTAGTTTGCTAGCAGATGGTAAAAAAGCAGTCGTAAGAAACGATGCATTTCGCCATGCTGTCACATTCATGTCACATTTAAGGGTAAGAAAAGAATAAATTATTGAAGCGCGAAATTATAAATTTATCAGATAGCTTATTGATCTTACTAATTTCTTAAAGTACTGATAACCATTAAAATGTAAAAGAAAGTAATTGTTATCGCATTGATTTTAATATTTTGAATTGTACTTTTTTCGAACATTTTCTATATTTATGTTCTGGAGACTAATTATTTTAGTTTATTATTTGTATAGTGTTAAATAATTTTTTTTATAAGTAGTTTACTTGCAGTTTTCCAGGCTGTAAACCTATTAAAAATAGTGATTTAAATTAAGACATCTAAAAAGAGAACAAGTTCGAAGAAAAATTTTATTTCTAAAAACAGATTATTTAACCCTAAAAGACTGGACTATCGTCAATTTTACGTCGCTCGCTGAACTTCGCTTAGTTTCGGCATGTTGCGCACTACCTATCGACGTGCGTTTCTCAGTATCTTTCCATTTAGTAGTATGGTAGACGGTAGTGCGTACACTGGTTAATTTTTGACTCCCATCGTACATATTTGTGTAGCTGCGCCGTAAATTTTACGGATGTCCAGTATTCCCGTATAGTGTACTTTTCTATATCCTGTTTTCATTTTACGTTGCAGTAGTGCCTTTTATTCGGTTTCTGACAGGGTAAATAACTGTTTTGTTGACTACGCAAGCTTTAAATACCGCATTACTCCTTTTATAGAAAATGGCACGAAAAGTCTTAACAGACACCGAAATCGAAGCTAAAGCGGCTCATATAACACGTGGAGTAGATAGCGATAATGATATGTTTGAAGATATTAATAGTGAGTTTGAGGACGATAATTTACAATGTCAATCAGAATCTTCAGATGATGGAAATGAATATGAGACTGCTATTGGACCAAATCTAGTTGAACAATCTGTAATATTCGTCTGAAAAAAAAACGCTGAAGGGAATAATAAGAAATTTGAATGCATCTTTTCATACATAATTCAACCTGCACAAACTTGCCTAATTAAAAAACATGGCCATAAATGGTCACCTACAATAACTTTGTAAAGTAAAAGAACAGCAGTAAGACACATTATATATTTTATAGCTGGCTCAAAAGGTACTGCCAAAAATTGTTCTACTTTTATGGAATATATTATTTGCATTATGTAATTTGTCCTCGCTACCTGAAAATTCAAATATATTTACTGTTTCATAAATAAATTTCTTAGCGTCAATCTGAACTGAAAAAAGTAAAATAAGTTGGGGACCAAATTACCATAAAACAAATCTTTGGAGATCAAATCACCAACTCAGATTTTATGCATTTTTTCTCTGATAAAATATTAGACATAATACTTGAGCACACAAATTCTGAAATATCAAGACAGCCTGAAAAATATCACAGCAACGCCAATATATCTAACAACACAAAAAATGAGATAAAACCTCTATTTGCAATTCTGATAATGTCAGCAGTAAATAAAAACAATCATTTATCAACAAGGCACATGTTTAACAAACAAATATGTGGAACATTCTATATATAGGCCCTGCACATGCCAGGAACGCTTTACATTTCTGATAAATTGTCTAAGTTTGATTTAAAACACACAAGCAAGGACAAAAAGCTGGCCGATTCATTTACACGCATTCGTGAAATATGGGATATAGTTATTGAGCTATCCAGGGGTTCTTACACACCCTCTACATACTTGACAGAACAACTAGTTGGATTTCGTGAACGCTGTCCCTTTAGAACGTCTACTCCAAACAAACCACGTAAATACGGGATAAAAATTGTCATGTTATGCAATTCTTCCTCAAAATACATGGTTGACGCTAGTTCGTATTTACGAAAAGCACAAATACGAATGGACTGCCATTTGGAACGCATTTTCTTTCGAGAGCTTACAAAATCGGTCCATGGTAGTAAAAGAAACATTGTCATGGACAATTGGTTTACATTAATCCCATTAGCAGATGATCTGCTCAATAAACCTTACAATCTTACTATTTTAGGAACTCTGCTTAAAATCAAATGACAAATTCCGCAAATATTACTGAATTCAGAGAAAAGAAATTCAAATACTTCGATATTTTGTTACGATCAAAAGAAAACTATAGTATCGTATGTGCCAAAAATGAATAAAATTGTCCGCGTAGACATCTTTGAGCAGATGTGTCCGAGCTGTAATCATAAAACCAGAAGATGGCCAATGGCAATTTTTTATAATATGATCAATATAGCATGTATAAATTCTTACTTTTTTATACTATAAATACATTGAACTTGAACCAGAAACTTACGAATAGGTACTAGTACATTATCGACATAAGCAACAGACTTGCTAATGATTGGTTCAGATAACGTTTATTTGTACAAATTTTCCGTCGGAATCTTTGACAAGATATCGGTGATATCCTCAATCTATCTGAAGAACCTGAAACACCAGACTATATAGAAATGAAACGCAAAACTTGTTTTTATTTTCCTTCTAGAAAAAGACGTATGAATTAATGCAAAAATGCCATATACATATAATATCAAGGAGATATACTTATGTAGTAGATGTGCGACTAAATAAAAAAAAAATATTTAATGTCTTAATATATTCTGTTGTACGTCTAATAATAAATGTAGTACTTTTCATTTTTATTCAATAAAGATTTCTAAATAAATTAGCGTTTTATTGAACACTCGTAAAAATTACGATAGTCCAGTATTGATGTACATGAAATATAGTCCAGTTTTCTAGGGTTAAAATAGGTAATTGAAAGGTATAAATATTTTTCTTTACATTAAAATTGAATAAAGGTTTAAATGGACATTAAATAAATATGTTTAGTACAAAAAAGGAAGAAACACAAGTTTATTAATTTAAATACAGATAAATTTCATTTTGTTTGACATAGTTTAATAAATACAATTAAATTTTTTTATTTGTTATCAAGGTTTTAAAGGAAAATATATTAATGGTATGGAAATCTTTCATCGCCCAACCACTATTTTTGCAGAATCTATGAGGTTTGAGTAAACAATTCATATATCTTTCAGACTAATGATCTAGCTAACATTACTGAGGATAAATGCATAGGAATTCCCCAGACTCTTCTGTTGCATGATCTGTATTGTCTCTACCTCATGATAGCTCCAATTTTTTTGTATTTAATTAAAGCTTCCATATGTATTTCTGAATTTTAACTCATTATAACTGAGTTTACACAACTACAAAAGCACTGATGAAGACAAGAAGGGGACAGTCAGGCAAATACTCAACAAATAGCGATCAACTAAGACAGTTAAACAGAGAAATCTCAAAAGCAATTCGTAGAGATATCAGGACTTATAATACAAACGAAATAAA
>WYDF02098753.1:0-38336 GCA_009867245.2 Adranes taylori | reverse complement strand
TTAGTGGGTAAAAATCCCACACTATTGGATGCATCGGGCATCCTTTGTCTTTTGAAGATTCTCCACTTCCTACGCAAGACAAAAAAAAATATTTTCTCGACAACAGCTTTAAAAGTTATTTTTTTATATTGAAAGATGTAATAGGTTCCAGTTGCGGTTTTTTATGCCCTCATGTTGGGCGACAAAATTATGTAATAGGTTCTAGTTGTTTTATCATTTTTAGGTCTGATGGACTATATTAATTTTCTATAACAGACACAATCATGCTTGAAACTCTAGATATTTATTTTTTCTGATCGGGTTGAATTATCTAAATACGGCCCATTGTAATATTAAGCAATAAAATATTTATTTTGAGGCGACTAGCACTAACTTTTTTTGTCCATATGCTTGCTTAAAGCAGGATTTTATTGTCTTATGGTTAATAATAAATTAATGGGTTTATACGTGTTAGTTAAATGACTGACATACTTGTTTGAATCTAATTACAATGCAAAATACTTAGGATGTCTTCTATCCGTGACCAAAATCAAAGACAAAATTTTAGGGAATTAAGTGGAAAATTTTTTCGTCGAAATCTTTAGTATGTGAAAAGTTTCTACCAATAAGATACGTTTTTTTTGGTGAATAATATTGCATTACATCTCCCCGGGGAAAATCTATGATATCATAAGACGTTCTCCAATCAAACTTAACGTTCAAGCGAATTTGCGATCGGCGCCTGCCTCTCAATGCAGAACCAACCAATCCAGGAATAGTAGTGGTAATTTTTACATGGACAGCAATGCTTGTTTCAAATAAAATAGGAAAGGAATCGTCATAGGCACAAGGGAGACTAAAATGTCTCGACCAGATAAGGATAACAAAAGGCAAAATGTATTGGGCCCATTAAGAGTTGCCTGCTCGCGTCTAGAAACCATAAAAAGAAAACATCATAAAAACAAAAAAAAAAGGTTCTCCCTCCGTATGCATGCACCATTTTTTGCTTCTCGTTCAGTATTTGAATGAGCAAAAACTCGGAAAACAGACGGCCTAAATGCACACACGTGCAAGAAAACCATAAATTTGTTTTAATCGCCTCAGACATTAAAACAAAAAGACGAGACCACCTTAGTATAAGGGTTGCGTGGCTGGTTGCCACTTGTTTCTGTCTCTCTTTTATTTCTTTCTTATATATCTCTCCCTGTGTACAGGCTTTATACAATATACCGATAAGAAAGGTTCTTTTTGAGATTTACTGAAAATAACTTATTTTTTAAATATTTGAAACATATATTTTGAGGGCTCTTGGATCTTCTTTAAAATGATGTCTAACATGAGGGGTTCAACTTTAACTCGGGGTTCGTGCGAACAGTTTATGATTTTTTGCCAGATAAATAATCGTTTTAAAATATCAAACAATTTTTGTTGAGTATAACTTCTTCCGGAAGAGCAAGTGTTTTCCTTCAAAAAATTGTGAATACATAAGTTATCATTTAGGATGTAATTAAATATCATAGTAAACAATTATTTTTAACCACAAGTTTTCAGTTTTGCTAACAATTAAGAAGCTGAAAAATTTGTGTTTGAATAATTACATTTATTTTTAATTTTATTTTATATGTTCGTAATATCCGTAATTTTGTCATATAATATGTTTGCTTATTGCAAAATAGTCATGCAATTCATTAGATATTTCCACAGTTTTAATTTTTGTAATTGTTTTATTTGATTGCAATTGAAGAAAAACACAGATCTCTTGCATGCGATATTTAATGAGGTATGATTAGAAAATACGCGGAATTTTTAAATTTCGCTGGTTATAGAAGTCCAACTGTTACATTTTTATAGTTTTATTAGTAGATATTTCCCCTAACGTATGTTGACAATTGCGGCCATATTGTTAATTTAGTTTATTGCTAGCTGTCAATATGGTTTTGTGTTACGGTAATTTTTCACTTGTGAAAAAAAAATGGAACAAAGTATTTGCTTAAGTTTTGTGTTAAGAATAAAATAAAGTACAGCACAATGCTGGACATCTAAATTGTTGCTTTTTGTAATTCTTCTATGAATAAATCAAGCATTAAGACGGCGGACGTCTTGAACGCCAGACGCGTACGCAGGGAGGTGGTTTGTGGTGTTTAAACACCCCCTAAATGTAGTTATACTAGTTATACAGTAAAGTCGTAGTTATACTTGTCAGTAGGTTTTCCTTCAATGTTGAAATTTGTTTTTCAAACAAAATTTGTTTTTCAAACAAAATTTTCTATTTGAAAAACTTTGAGAAACATGATAATTCCGTGTATTATTTGATCATACCTCGTATATTCATTAGTATATAAATTCGCTTAATTGTGATGCCTTCCATCTACAATTTTATTGGTATACGAGGCTAAATAAATAATCATTCAATGCGAAACGTGTTTTAGATTCCCTGGAAGAGTATATTAATTCTAGTACACAGTCGCAGTATTCAAAGCTAGCAAAATAAACCGACTTTGATGAGCTAACAAAAATATCAGATAGTATGTTTATATAAGACGTTTGATTTAAAGAAAATGGTCATGGAAATTTCTAATTATTTTATGTTTATATTAATTAATCAATTGAACTTTAAATTGTAGATAATCTTTATAATATTGTTGGAAATTATCAGCTTAGCACATGCTACATTAAAGAATATGTATAAAATTATTTGAAGATTATCAGCAAACTTATACTCTTAAAATACTCAAAATACTCTTAAAAATTCGTAAAACGGTACTCTTAAAATTAGTGTATCTTAGAGATACTTAGAGAGTATTAGACGAAAAAGGACGCGATATTTTCATCGAAAATCGAAACTTTAAATTTGAACGTCCGCAATGTGGTTCCAAATCAATATTTAGAAAAACCTTTCATTCACTCACTTTCGATATTTTAATATATTAAATAAATCTTTTCGCATTTTTGATCTCATGTGATCCAGATCCAAACAGCAGTGGTCACAGCAATAATATGTTTTTAAAAACGGCCTTCAGGAAGATACCCGTATCTTTTTTAATTTTTAATATTTTTTATTTAAAAAATTTTATTATATTTATAATAAATATTCTACCACATAGACTAACCCAATTTTAAACATGTCTTATAGTGTAAGCAACAAAAATCCCAAAAATCACAAAACTTAGATAAATAATGTTACTATTTCATGTATGTCCGCTTTTAAAACATGTTTTATGTATATTCTTATATAATATTGTAAATGCCTAAAATAATTTACTAAAATCAACTCATATTTACTTACTATAATTTTAATGGAGTTTTACTGAGTTAGATTATATATTAGAAACTAGATTAAAGGTGAAATAAAAGACAGAAAACTGTGATATATGATCGCGTAAATGTCAACTGGAATTTGATTTACTTTGTTCAGTATTTCAATGTTGGGTTGTAAATTTTCATTGTGGTTGATATTAAAAGATGTTTTATGTTTTTTGCTTGTTATATACACGGTGAGAAAGTTAATTTTGATTTTTTGAAGATTATTTGATTAAAACGATGTTTTTATTTCTTGCTTTGTTATATTTGATTAATTTGAAAAACCAAGTGTCATCAATAACTATAAAATAAAAAACAAAAGCATCATGGTTTAGAAAAATATCAGTACTCTGTCTATACAAATCAAACAATTTTGATTCAAAAAGGTTTTTCTAGTATATTCTGTAGTAGTATTCCTGTAGATTCAGTAATGTATTTTTTATATTTAAATAAATGAAACTTTGCAACGATTTTCGAGTTACAGATATGTACGAGGGTAATTTTAAATATTTCGGGATTAGGTAACGAAAACAAACATTTATCATCGAGAATGGTTTTATTGTTTTTTAAAATATTGTACATTAATATCAATACACTTTCGTATTCATTTAAACCAATTTTCAAAGCCTTTTCTCCACTCCGATTGAGATACCTCCGAAACAATTGTTTTGAACGCATCAACCGCTTCTTCAGGTGCCAAAAGACGTTGAAATTCGAAGTCTTTGGGTGCCAAATCAGGACCACACGGTGGATGATTTATCAAATCGCTGATTTGAGTGCCCAAAAAGTGACTTGTTTGAGCCGATGTGTGTGAGATAGCATAGGCGTGGTGGCACAAAACAAATGGTTTTGTGCCATTCAGAGTTGATTGTTTTACGTTGGGACATGTTCAGTTTTGCTGAAAAAATATTTGCTTCGAAGGGCGTGAACGATTTTTGTTGGTTTTGGCTCATTTTGAAAATTGCGCACATTTCACTCCTGTTTATTTTCAGGCTCATACGGTAGTTGAACGATTCGTCACCTGTCACGATGTCATAGATATATCATGAAGCACGGTGAGCGTATTTTGTGAGCATTTCGATCAATTGACACGACTTTCTTTTTGGGCGATTGTCAAATTGTGAGCGATCAAAGCTACAAAGTCCAAATTGTTATACAATATTGAATGTGTGCTGGTCCGTCTATTGCGCAATAATGCTTCAATCTCACGATCAGTCACGTGACGAATTTGCGGTATCAGTTCACAGGTAGCATCAATGTTTAACGGAAGAACACATGGTTTTGGTTGACTTTGATATCGGATTCTCATTAATTCGCATAAGCAATTCGAATCATAAATTATATGAGAAATCCTCTAACAATATATCTAAATTGACAAATCTAATTCATCAAAGAAATATAATATGCAATTAAATATAATCTAATATACAACCTAATCAATCAACTAATCATAATGAATTATTTGGATCAAGAAAAAATATATAAAATTATCCAATAAAATCGTAACCCGTAAAATAAAAAAAAAAACTAAAAAATTTTCTATTACAGTAAAACGGAATATTAACTATTTTTAATATTTTTATTGTTTGCTGATCCATAATAACGGATTGCATATTAAATTGTTTGAATATTTTATTTTACTCCAGGTTTCACACCAATGGCATCATCAGGCAGAACTATAATGATTTTAAGTATACATTTATAAAGAGAAATTAAGATTAATGAAAAATAATAACATGTTATGTTCAGATTGTACATATAAAATAAAGTTAAGTAGGATGTACAAATGGAAAAACCATTTGAAAATTTATTATTGAGTAACAGATTTAAGAAATTAACAGATTATTTTCATAATGTACTATGAAATGAATTAGTTTTACTTATATATTAATAATTTTATAACAATTTATTCTTTGTTTATCAGTTTGTATTGTACATATTATGAGTCCGTTTATCAGAATTGTTTGTGTAGCCGCTAAGATCATCACAGGTTCCGACAACGTATACACAAGTAAGGATCAAACAGATTTTGCCGCAACACACATTAGGTGGCATATCACGTCAAAGCTTTGTGTTATGCCGACAGCGAGCGCTATGCTTTCATCTACTGCAGGTGCATTGTCATATATTTTAAGATTTACGACTTTACGTATTTCTTCTACGATGGCAAGTTTTTTTTATCATTTTAAAATAACGATTTTCTTGGTCGGCGAATATTTGTTTTACTTCAAGTATTTCACCCACCAAATTTTCTGAATGACGAGTAGGATTTTTACCCTTTTGACTTTCTACAAATCTGATTGGATATTAGTTTAATGTATTTTTGAAGGAGACGTTTTCTATACGATACTTTGAGATTTTGACCGCATCAAGCTGCTATTACCCACCGCTGCTATGGCCCACCACCTTTTAGAAATCACCACTACTTACATTTTCAAAGGAGCCATAGACGCCAGTGATCCATAGACGCAATGATCCATAGTTGTTGTCTTTGGAGAGCTGCGAAACCCCAATCGCGCTAGTCCAAAGCTTTAAGTCTGAAATAAGACCTAGTCAATTCCTTTTGGTCAGCCAGAAATCGCAGCCAATATTGATCTAATCTTAAAGCGCTATAGTAAAATTTCAAATATTCACACAAGTTTTAGGTTTTTTGTCTTTTATATTTTTTGATGCTAATGCCCCTTAATGAAAGAGGCTCTTGCATTGATTGGCAGGTGGGTGGGGAAAAGGTATTCTAGGCAGTTTACATTAAGCCACTTTTGGACTTTCCAAGTGGATCTCAGAGGCTATGTTGTAGGCTATTGGGTTGTTTTCTTGTGTGCGATATCTAGATTGAAGTGTTTCGGCCCCTGATAGGAGTGGCCCCTTAATGTTTATACTGATTTGGCGCTTGGAAACTTATAATGAGGTTCGCGAATTTTCCTAAGGATCGCACGCTCACAAGTTGTTAGCGTATGAATTTCGTTGTTATTGGCGGAAGAATACAGAATTACTATGTAATCGATGATTGGTCTTATATAAGTTTTGTTGGTATGGTGAAGTTGTTTTGGTGTCATAGTCTCTTAGTCGTCCTCTGAGAGCTGAAATTAGATTAGCTTGTTTACTAACCCTGGCTGAAGGGGAGTCCAGGTCGTTGTTCCAGTTGAAACTTCGGCTGCAAGTTTTGGCTGGATACGTAATCTCATCCCGGAGTGAGCGAAGTCGGATTCCAGCAAGAGTCTGATAGTTATTTTTTGTGTAATTGGGATACTAGATTAGAATAGTTTGGATTTAGTCAGAAAATGTGTTGAGACAATGTTGGATTTTGTGGCTATGTGATTTTGTTTGAGGCCCGCAGGATCAAAAAGCCGTATCATCGGCATATAGAGTACATATAAGTCACAGTCTTGAGTTTAAGGTTGGAGCATATCATGACAATATGGAATGTAAAGTAGTGGAGCGAGGACAGAGCCTTGCGGAGCAATGGCTAGAAGATTTCCTCGATAGAATGCAAAGACCGCTTAATAGAGTAATTTTTTACATACACATTAGTTTGTGCAGCATCTCCCTCTCTAGAGTAACGCATTATACACTTCCTGTTGTATATGTTTGTGTATTGAACTTCAATAACTAAGTCCGAATAATAATTTGCCCAGATTCAAGAACGGTTTTGACACTTTTGATGATTTCAACGGTTGCCGCAGATTATGTCACTATATTCGAAGTTTGCCTTTTTGTTTTCAAAGAAATAACGAGTTTCTTACTCCAAACAGTTTGGCGTCTGTTTCCACAGTATATTAAGATTCTTTCAAGGTTTGCTGAAAAAATTAAATTTGGTATATTTGGTGGGGTGGGTTTTTTCTAGATGAATAAATTTCACTTTTACTTATTTAACCCACCCTATTGATTTTCATAACTATTCTAATCTAAATAACTTAGAAGTCATTAAACTTTGATATAAAATATTAGCAACAAAAGTGAATAACTTTTAAAAGATTAAGTTATAGGCCATGAAGTTGCCATTTATGCCACACGTATTTTCTTTTTTTTACTGAAGAAAAAGATCTGATAGAATAAAAATCTCGGAACTGTTTACATCTTATTCACGAACTTTTGCCTCGTATCTGCTTGAAAGCAAAATGTATTTTGCCGCTCGAGGGTAATACAGGCAGAATATAAGAAGAAATTTTCATTGGTGAATGGAAAAAGGAAAATGCAGTAACTGTGACGTAATAATAAAAAAATCGTTTCGAGTTATTTAATTTATCGGGGACGCAGATAAAACTAGCAAATTTCCCAGCAGCGTTTTCTGTCAGACTTGGTCCACAATGTAAGCTTTATAACAGATATTTTTAAAGAATGAATCGTATTGAATATTCGGAATATCTGGTTCTAGAATTTGATCTCTATTTTGAATGCGATGCTTTACGGTTGTTATTCTAGTCCAGTCTTTGATGATCCTGAGCCAAAACAACTGTTTTCTGCCTATGACACATCTACCTTCTCTTTTAGCGTATACTATTAGTTGTAGAAGTTGATATTTTGGGCCATTACATGATCAAAATATGCAGTTTCCTGTCGTTTGATGATGGTTAGATGATGGTTCTTTTAAGAACCATCTTCATTTGAAATATGATCTATCCATGATATCCTTAAGATTCTTTTGTAAATATACATTTCAAAACTCGCCAATTTGTTCATTTCAGCTACTTTTAGAGTCCAGGATTCAGCATCATATAGAAGGATAGACCAGATGTAGCATTTTACTAAATATATTCGTAGCTGCAGATTAATTTGTCGATTGCTGAACAGTTGCTTGAAGTTCTGAAAGTAGTTTCTAGCTATTTCATTGCGGTATTTGATTTCTTGCTTGGAGTTCCAGTCAGTGCACCAAGATGTTTGAACCTGGTTCTCTTTCAATCTGTACACCTGTACACCAGGTTCTGTTGACCAGGTCTTGCAGATCTTTCCTTCTATCTGCAATCATGGTTGTGTATGTTATGTTGTTGATGTATACTCCATTTACTGAAAACATAGCTTCTGTATATAAATTGAACAACAGTGGTGATAAAATATATGCTTGTTGTACTCCATTGGAAGCCAGTAGTCACGAAGTATTGAAAAGAATGAAGCAAAAAACAGAAATAGTGAAGACCATAAAAATAATAAATTGGAATACTTAGGAAATGTTATGAGACATCGAGAGCTACATGAAGTTTTACATATGATATTTCCAAGAAAAATAGAAAGAGGGTGCGGCCGAAGAACATCATAGAAGGAACGCGCGGTCCTGGAAGAAGAAGAAGAAGAGTATCGGGTTTGAAGAACCTCAGACAATAGTCTGACGATTCACATCAGCATTTTTTCGAACAGAGTTAATAAAGTTATGACAATCAACATGATTGTCAACATTCGAAAATAAATAACACATTCGAAGAAGAAAAATAATACTCAACGTGTTAAAATATTTTTTCTATCCGTAACTACTTTTAAATCTTCTGCTTCTCTTCCCATTCTCTTCTTTTCGATTCGATTCTCTATGATTCTCTTCGATTCTCTTTGATTAACTTCTATTCAGTTTGATTCTCTTCGATTCTATTCGATTCTATTTAAGATAGATTAGATTAAATCCATTGCAATTAAAATAATATTATCTAAACAACAGGCACTATCCCCTCCCGCCGAATGTAAAGCACTATAGATAAGCAATGACGCAAATCTCAAGAGTCGCCATATAATCTTTGCACTATTTTAAATACATCTGGTTAAGACACCTTTTAGCTTCAAATGGATCACGTCGACTGGGCTCAGAGGAGACAGTGGGTACAAATTTTCACCCGAGGAGACACTGACCTTTTTTGGTGGTCCAGAAATTTCACATCTACTCTATGTAGCATCGACTTATTTAAATACAAGTTTGTACCCACCTTTAGTCTATCTTTAGTAAATACAAGTGTATATCCACCTTTAGTGACCTTTAGTGTCAAATCCAGTTTCTTTTGGAACTAACAATATAAATCTAGTTACTTCTGGAACGCTAGTGACATCTAGCATTAAAAAATTTAAATTAAAAATAACATCTTGAAAATGTTTCTATATATTCTTATCAACACGATGATATATAAAGGTCTACGTACATATACGAACAATGAGCAAAAACATGTGCGAGAATGGACACCGACACATTCACCAATATTTTAATACATTCTATCAAGTAAGAAATCGAAATGGTGAATGCGCCTGGTGGGTCTTACCGAGCAAAAAAATGACGGAGAACCATCTGTTTTCCTCTACTGCCATCTGTTTTCCTTTTTTAATTCTACCGTGGGTAGAATTGACCCAACGCAGAATAAATGATAACATAACAAACTGTATTAATAATAAAATATTTATCCAGACTAATAGTTATAAATATTTTGTAATATATAACTTTCTTACATCGGTATACAATGTTTAAAAAGAAATAACTTCTGGACGCGGATTTAGACTGAGGGAATTCGGAAAGAGATCAAGTCTTCTCTCAGACTTTAAGGGAGGTATTAAGGAACCGATTACGTGCATAAAGTATTTGGAAGGTCGTAAATTTCAAAGCAGTGGCAGCATTAATCTGCTAGACACACTTAATTTCGAAATTTAACTACAGAACATTTAAGGAGTGTCTGAATATATAATTAGAATTAATTTTCAGATAACTTACATGCAGAAAAAGAAAACAGAGTTTTCAAATTAAATTTTAACGATACTATACATGAGATGATTTTTATAAGAGAACTTTAAATGATTCAAGTAGTTGATAATTTATGTTATCAAAATATTTTATTGAATGAAGAGAATATTTGTACGTTGCAGAACTCACTTAATTTGCACTTAATCTATAAAGCAGAGAAACATCAAATCTTAAAATATATTTTTCATAATCGAATAAACCGCTGTAAAAAAATTCTTATAATTTTGAGTAATATTAATGTTTCAAAATTAGTTTCCAATAATCGGGAACTTTTACTCCCCAACGGGATGGGTAAGAGAGAAAGCGAGAGAGAGAGAGAGAGAGAGAAAGAAAGAAAGATAGAGCTGCCGTAAGGTACCTTCCTTATTTAATTCTACTGGATCGACATAGATTTAACTAAACTCAACGCAACCCTAACAACAACAAATTGTCTTTTTTAGGCAAGACTGTTTGAATGAAAGAGTTGCATAAACTTAACAAAATGTATTGAGAATAATTTAGGAAATGCGTACATGCGAATCAAATTACAAACAATTACAAAATAAAATACTTTTATTCAATTACTACGCATAAATAGATTAATAAACATGACATCAAATTGGCTTCCCAATTATCTATAAAATTATTCTACTTACAGTTTCTGTTCATATTACTATCACAAACTTAATTTATAATTACATACAGTTAGTTATCTTATTAATTAAGTTTATTCGAAGAATTCAAACTTAGAACTGTTTCATTATTACGGAACACTACTTTTCCTTTATACACCACTTATACACTACTACTGTTTATACACTACTTATACTGGACACATACCTAACATATTTTACAATTCAATTTATTAATGGTTTAATTTGGAATAAATTATAATTCAAGTTAATTTAATTAATAATTTTATGTTCAAGGCACTGAGTGAGAAGGGTACGGTCTTTAATCAACAAATTTCGCTCTCTGTGGACTGTGTGTAGCTTTCATTCGTTTTATAGTTAGCTAATTTCTGACGAAGATTACAATCAATTTCTTTCGCTACTTTTCCCCTTTGGGAGTAAACTGCTTTAGCTTATAGTATTCTCATCTAAGTACCTTTACCACTATTTCGGCTATAATGGATTCATATCCAATCAGCATTGTGTTTTTTACTCATACTTATATAGCGTCATGCGGTCCGCTTTCACCAATTATTGATTGATTACTAAACAGATCTATGTTCACTGATAACATGACTATGTGTTACCTATTAATTATCACCAATCAGCGACGATCCCCTCTGCTACACATAAGTTGTATAATAAACGTCACAGGGTTTATTGTTATCCAAAGGAAGAAATAACGCTGTTTCTTCCGTGGTAAAATTCTAACTTAAATTGGATGTTTTAAAATAATTTCATGAATAGAAGTTTAAATGAAACTCTAACTATTAACTAACATTTGCACTTCTTGCGACTAGTTCGTCGAGCCCATCTTAACCCATGATCATTTCAATGAATCTAGCCATCCTGAATTATTTAAATAATTTAGAAGTATCAAGCGTACAAACTAAATCATAAACAAAATTGAAACGAGGACAAATTCCCTCGTTACAATATAAACCTAATTTAATTAACTGAGTGTCAAGTTGACGGGCGTTTCTCATTCTCATTTTAATCAAATTTGAAAAAAAAAACAAATTTGAAGTATACTAAAGCTTTTGGCGAATTCATCTTTCTAATAATGCATGAGCCTGAGCTTTAACCTCTTCTTCGATTCTACATATCATTTCTACATACAAGTTTTTTCCAAAAGCATTCAATCAGCTTTAATATGAGAAACTTTGACTTAACCTAGCTACGGAACGTGACTCGTTCATTAGATAAGTTGTCTTAACTCGTATAGTTTGTTTTTCTCAGAGCCTTACCCTCATGCAGAAATGGTGGATCTAAAAGCTTCGGTAACTTGGGGGGTTTGCCATGTCAGACGCTCCAGAACTAAGTGACCATACTTTAGAGTGCTTTTATTTGATGCTTTCTTGTTGATTTAGAATATTTTTTGCTTTTTCTATGAATGAAGTTCAGTGGGAACAAATTCTTCCTTGTATATCATACTTGATGGCTCAAATTTGTTATTTAACTAATACTACATCATGATTTTCAAGCTTTTGCTTATCAGTTTAAAATTCTCTTAGCTTAAACATTTCCAAATTTTTCATGTGCATCATTAAACAAGACTTTGTACTTCTTTGTGGCACTTTTCTAATAGTCATTTTAACTTATCTGTATACAAATAATCTCCATCTTTCGACTAGACATTTAAGGAATTCTGCATAGAATGGCCTGCCACATTTAGACCAGAGGGGACGAATTCTTGCTAAACAATTTCCCGAGGCTCGAAGATTGTAATAAGATCTTCACTTAAGATTTTGACATGTCAAAACAAATATGATAAGTATTTTTTGTCGTTTCCTCTTTCCCCATGTTCTGTTTTGGAAATAGTGCATGGTGCGCTTCGGTTCTCTTCCCTTATTGATAGAGTATAGATGAAACTTCTGCTATTTAATCTTCCAGTAGTCGACTTATATCATTTATGCCTCTCCGTAAATTTCTAACGGTCACAAATTTTATGTGAGCGCCCACTGGCTTTAGAATCTGCTTGTTTTGATCTACGTTTAGTTCTTTCCTTAGCTCTTTCAGATCCCTGAATCCATATTTCGTTTCCATAAGTTAGCTGAGAGATTAATAAACTATTCAACAGCCTTAGTCTTGCTCTGCATCAGTTATTTTCGTGTCTTAGAGCAAAGTTAAGCTTCCTGGCTGATTTTAGGAAGCAACTCTTCTTCTTATGTAATCCGTGAAGTCAAGTGTTCTATCAGAAGTTACTCCTAAATATGTAGCTTTATTTTAGAATTTTGTTTTGTTTCCTTCGAAAAATATATAATCTGTTTTAGGTTTTCTTGTGCTGAATTTGATTATCTCAGTTTTTTGAGCTTTTATTTTAATTTTCCATCTTGAAAAATATTTTACCAGCTTGTTTAAATTTTTCTGCATTATGTTGACGTAACTTTCTAGGTTTTTCTTACACGTTACTACCGCCGTATCGTCTGCAAATTATTGTACAGTAGAACCCTCATCATTTTAGAATTTGGGGATGTAGCCCTTGTGGCAGCCCTTCTTTAGCATTCCAGAATTTCAACATTTCTCTTCCATTTTAACTTGATAGCTTCTGTTCTTCAAAGAATATCTGATAATTTTGATCAAATATGTTGGTATATCCATGATTCATATTTTTGCTATAGGCCTTTGTGCCACACTATCATAGGCCTCTTCACATCAGTAAGGCAACGAGAGGCCTGTTTGTTCGTCCAAGGCTTTGTTGATTATTGCCTCCATATGAGCTGCTGTTGTGTAGCAGCTAGACGACTTTCCATTTGAGATTCTGCCAAAAGGTTGTTTTCTTCAACAAAGTTCATCAGATGTTGTTTTAAAATGTTCTCAACTATCTTGGCCATGGCATCTAATACACGTATGGGTCTCCTATTTTGTGGAACTGAAGCATCCTTGTCTTTTGGGATTGTTGTAATTATCGCATGCTTCCACTTTTTAGAATAGTAAGACAGTTCCAGCATTGTATTATAGATCCATATTAAGTCCTCTATGGGTGCTTTTGATAGAAATTTTATCGCTATTTCTGATACATTGTCTTCTATTGATTCGTTTAATTGTTTCCACTACATATTTTTCTTCTATTTCTTTTATATCGGTTGCTGTTAGTCTATATTGCTCTATTTCTTTTATTGTGTTGGGAACTAATTTTTCTGTATAGCTGTCTGTGCTGTGTGTTAGTAACAAATTGTGATTAGAGTTTATCTTCGAACTTGATTGGCGCATTTTCTTTCGGACCTGTTTTTAAACGACTGAATAATCTACACATTTCCACCTGTTCATCTTTGCAGCTTTCGCTTATCCAGTCGCCCCATTCTTTTAGCTTTTTTGCATTTAGCATTTGTACCACTTTTGCTTGAAATTTTTTATATATTTCTTTTCATACGAATGACGTGTGTTGCTCCGAATCTTCTTTTGATTGTTTTTTTCTGTAATCAGTAAGCTTTCTTCATTGTTTAATCTCAACTTGTTTGGACCTATTATTAGACTCTTGGATTTCTCTAGATTTTCCCTAGATTCTGCTTCTCATATGATCTACCATTTTTTCGATTTGTTCGTGTTATTTTATTTGGTCCTGTCTCTCATATTGCTCCATAAGTTAGACATATTTTAAACAATCTGTTTTCTTTGTTCTTTTTTTTTTTGCTCTAGCAATTGGTTTCTCTATTTCTCCTATTACTGGACAGTGAGCAGAGCCTAAACTATACATTACTTTTATGGCTATGGGAATAGATGTAGCCTCTTGTGGACTGAATATAGCCGAATGTAGCTGAATGTAGCCTCTTACAGCTTTATACCTGATTTTTTGTTCATTCTGCAGGCGAGTCCATGCTTGCAGTTCCAGCCACCTCTTGCTATTGTCCTGCCTTTCTTAAATACTCCCTTTAGTGTTCAATAATCACGAGTAATCCGCTTCTGCGAGAGTCGTGGGGGTTAGGATTCTTAATTTTGATATCAGCGAAAATAAGTTGGGATTTTGAAATTAAAAATGTTTATTTATAATAAACTATATCTATTAATTAAACAAGAAAATCGGTAAAATTGCACAAGTTTAATATTTTATGAATGTAATGTAAAAGTCTTAAGTGTGAAAAGAAGGATTTATGATTAAAGAACTTAAATCAGAAAGATTTTTATATGTAAACTTATAAATGCGTTATTTTCTGAATGCTTTTTAAAAGATTCTAATTAATTAATTTTGAACTTATCGCTAGCAACTCTTTTTATTATCGAAAGAAAAATAGTTAAAACTATTTAAAAGAAATATTTCTAGTTTAGCATATAATTGCACTTTTTAAATGTTTTAAAATAAAACATGTTTATATATTTCGTACTCGCTAATTAACCTACTAAAATTATTTAAAAAACAATTTATTGAAGCGTACACAAAATAATTTATATAGAACAATTAATTTCCATATCATCGCATTATTTAATTTTTAAAATGATTATTCAGATGTTTTATCTAAATATACGAGGAAGGTTCAAATAAATATAAATTACATACTACACAACATTAGACCTGCTTCTGGAGGTACTGTTTTTGGTTTGATATAGCCATTGATAAATGCAGTTATTATATGGCCTATTTGTATTTCAGCTCCTATTGCTTTTATAGTGCTGGTATAGAATTTAATTTCTCTTGACGCCAAATTATTACTTATATCAACTAAAACTCCTCCTTTAAGAGCTCGAGCTCTGTCTTGTGTATAGACCTGAGAGGCTAGAATTTTAAAACTTAAGAAAGAATATTGATTTCAAATTAGTACCCATTATTTGGAAGGCTCCTTCAGGAAGGCTCCTTCAGGCTCCTTCATAACTTCCAACTTTTTACAAATTCGCAACTCATTGGCTTTATAATGACAACGTTAAAACTCAGACAGTTCATTAAAAAGAATTGGGAATTATTTAAGAATTATTACGGTACGCTGTTAAGTCCTACAAATAAAGTATTTCTGATATTTAGCAACGAATGCAGTTAGTCACGAAAATAAGCGAGTGGGATTGGATATCAGAATAGAATCCCATTTATTTCAAGATTGAAAATCATTAAATGCAGCTGGTCTTTATGACGTCATAAGAGTTACAAATTTAATTTTTCAATAAAATCTAGAGAAAGCAATAGAAAAAAATAAGAAAGGAGAGGGAAAATAATGCTCACTAAAAAGAAAAATTATATAAGGGAAGTATTATAGTAAATATCCACGTAATTAGGCCTAGGAAAGTTTAATAATTTGAAATTAGGACCGATGACTTCGAATATGTTCCTGTGAAGTTGATTGGCGGATATTTTTATGACAGGACAGTATTTAGAGAAAAATTTACTAACGAGTACATCTTACGGTTCTAAAATGCCTAGAAAAAGGTCGATCTGACCATGTTGGTAGTCAAAAATACCAATTAATCTCAGAAAATATCAGTGTTACTAAATTAGAAATTTAGTATCGGATGACCTGAAGAATGTAAGTTTCTCTACCTCAAATAAGAATTTTGAAGAAAACTTGAAAATAAGAAAAATGTGACTGCATTAATTAGTACCTGCATCTTAGTCAAATTTCTCGTAAAAACTTTTCAGCCTCCTCAGTATCAACTGAAAATCAGCTAACCTTCTAAAGATTTCATGGATATCGATGTGATGTGAGATGCACCAATCTTGAAGAGACGCAGATTCATTAGCATCGATGTGGTCTGAATCCGGCCAGTTGTGGACAAAGAAAACACGAACATCCAGTGAGTTTATGAGGGATACCATCACGTTCGCACTACCTGGAATGGAGCCAGAGTAAAACATCTGTTAGCATTCCACGTAATTATTTAAAAAAATTTAGTTGCCATTTCTGAAGATTTTTTTCATTGACTCCGGTAGCATTTCCAGCACTATTGCTTTTATAGTCTTTCTTAATTCATCTAATGGTAGACTTTGAGAGCCATTTACTTGAACATATGTCATTTTCTAATCATTTCATTTTTAACTGCTTCTCTTTCTCTTCTTTTGTACTCCGGAAACTCCGGACATATTTTGGTCATAGCCGGATGTTGCCCTCCGAATAACACGCATTTTGGTTTGTGTTCTTTAGAATATTGACATTCTAAAGAACACACATTCTAAAGAACACAAGTTGGGTGGTCTGCCGCACATAATGCATATATCCATTGAGCCGTAGAACGGAATTGTACGTGTCCATAAAGATGGCATCGGAAACACTGAATCGCTCCGGTGCTTTTATGTTTAGGCTCAGTTGAGACACGTACCTTTAAACTATCCTTTACATCGAAGCTTGTATCCTCCATCTTTCAAATCGTCTTCTATTTCTTTTTTGGTGATTGATGTGGGGAGTTCTCGAAGAACTACTTTTTTGCTCTTTCTCTCCTTTCAACTGGTACGTATGGTATTCCAATATTTTTACTAATTTGCGATATTCTTTGACTCTCAGGTTTCTCTGATTTTTGATACTTATTTAAGTTTCTTATTCTTATTGGTGCAGGTTTTCTCTCTTTCGGTCCTCATTTTCTGCTGCATTAGCTGTTTTGGCTGCATCATTCGAATTTCTTTCATGTAAGATGACCAGTAGGTAAGATAACTTTATCTTCTGTGTTTTCAACTTCTTGTTGTGTGTCTTCTGAGTGTATTATTGTACTTTCTTCACATTTGCATGTGTTTACATTTGCTTCCGTTTGAGAAGCATCCATCCTTGTATCATCTAAATTGTCTTCATTTTCATCAGAGAGGCATGCAACTTGTTACTGGTTGTAATTGATCTTCCAGGTGATGGATCCGATTTTAATCCAGAACTCAAGGTTTTTTTTTCGCATATTCTTAGCTCTCCCTGCTCTATTTTCAGGCTTGAACACCGAACGCTTATTGGAATCCAATTTTGCTAGCTCTTCTCTTAGTCTTTTAACTGCATCTTCGTATTCTTTTATTTTATTCGCTATTAGTGTATAGTGCTCTATTTCAGTATACGATATCTTTGCTACTACGCTTCACTACACTGCACTGAAACTGCATTATACGATCTTCAATGTACAATATCCACGCTTGTTATAGCTAGACCACCTGTTGTGTTCGGGTACGCCACGACACCGGACCAAACTGCACTGTATAGGTTTTTTAGACTTCAAGAATCAATATTTTTTAGTTTTTCATTAGATAAACCGTCGTGCCACGCATTATAAATTAATGTGTAGAAAACGACCGTATCTTAGAACACGGACCCAAATCGCAATATTCGGATCTCCTACATGCACGTCTGTTTTAGAGATTATTATTAGAAGCTCTAGAATTTAAATAGAAAAAAAATTCCCGAAATCTTATAAACTGCCTGAATTAACTTGAATTACTGTTGCTCCATTTAGTTCCATTTAGACCATTTAGTTTTACATAAAGTTAGAACCAATAATACAAAAGCTGGAATGTGTATATACACACCTTTGCGCCAAATATCTTAAACGCAAAATTATAATTAGGTTATTAAATTCCGATTACTTTAGTAATAATCGTGCAGATTTTATACTCATCTCGTCTACGTATACTTGAAGTTAATTTTCCATTGATGGAAAAAGAAAATGAAAAAGTAGGGACGATCCAATTGCCTATGCACAAGACAAGACAGTAAACTTGAGACAGCTCTTATTTTAAATAAAACGCTTCCTACTACATGTAACGAACAAAAAGGTAGATAATTAGCTTATTTTACTTTGTAATTGAAATTTGTCAGATTTTTCTGTTTCATTACGGAATTTGTAATTATTATCTTTCATTTTTGGATGCTTAAATAAATTGGAGTTGAAAAGAAATTTTATACATAGAATTGGTTAGGCTAAAAAGTATATTTGATGGAAAAGAATTTGTTTAACAGATAATATAAACACATTATTGATTCCAAAAATATAGTCGGACAAATATAATGCAGGATTTTGACGTAAAATAATAAAATGATATAGAATTTCACGTTATGCCCATTACTATATATGGATCTAGGCATTTTGTTCAAAACCAATTATTTGAAAAGCAATTGTTGGAAAACAATTGTTCGAAAGTAGTTTTTCGCATGCATAAATTTTTCGAAAACATCAATTATTTGAATACTTTCTAATCAGAGCAGTGGCGCCTGGCGTACACCGGAAGTTACCAAGGGGGGGTCAAACTCCACCAAACTGAGAAACAAGTGCGGAAGAATGGTACAAAATGACAAACAATTCAAAGACAAACACTTGTCAACGGTGGGGGAGCGCCCAGAACTCGTTCCTTTACTCTTTTCAGAAACAAAATCAGACGCGGGACAAGAAAGCCCGAACAAAAATTTTACAGATACGCCACAAAGAAAGCTGAGAAGTTCGGCCCGGGGACACCCCTTCTGAAGCAGCGCCAAGGAGCCACCATCCCTAATTTACAAGTCCCAGAAGAAAGCGAACAGGGGTATTGGCTAGTAAGAACGCCCCCTTGCGTATCGCCACTTCCTCCAACAGCCCCTCGGGACGTTCCGCTTCCCCCAACCCCGGGGAAAGGTTGGTTATACCCCGTAACAGAAGAGGATACCCGTTGGAGAAGGAATCGCTATTTCTTCGGAGAAAGCGATGTGGAGTTGAGCGAATAAAGTAAAACATATATAATAACATATATAATAAACGGGAAAAACAATCTCTTGTATGGACTCCAGGAAAGACCACTAACAGGAATTTCAATATCGCTTTTTCGTAGTCA
Organism: Adranes taylori; assembly: GCA_009867245.2. Classification (NCBI taxonomy): domain Eukaryota; kingdom Metazoa; phylum Arthropoda; class Insecta; order Coleoptera; family Staphylinidae; genus Adranes; species Adranes taylori. Next base: position 19,009 of record WYDF02098753.1, on the reverse strand, counting down.
GTGATAACATTTTTTGGACTGGCAGCTGGGCAAATCGTTTTGATTTGCTCAAACATTCGTTGGTAAGATGTTTCGGATTTATCAGGCAATAATACATACACTAATGGATTAGCGATGTTTTCTTTCAGACCATGAATGGTATATAGCTGACCGAATAAATGAGGACCGGTTTTAATTGTTCCATCCATGAACCAGTGTTCTGACTTTTCCAATACTTTCAATGTGGCTTGTGTGGCTCTTTGTCCGAATCAAACTACATCCAATTTTCACCTCTATGCGTTTGCTGATATGACAATAAGTATTTCCAATGGTTCTCGATTTTATGGTATTGCTGGACAAAAATAATGTAGGATTCGTGATGTAAAATTATAAAATGATATAGAATTTCAGGTTGTGACCTTTACTATATATGGATCTAGGCATTTTGTTCGTAGCCAATTAATCGACAAGTTCGAAAACAGTTGTTTGAAAGCAGTTTTTCGAATGCATCAATTTTTGGAATACAATTATTCGAATACTTTCTAATCAGAGCAGTAGCGTCTGGCGTATCCAGGAAATTATCTTTATGTATCAGTACAAAATGACAAACAATTCAAAGACATACATTTGTCAAAGGGGGTCTATAAGGGGGTCCATATTATGTTTAGACGATTTTGAAAGAATTCGTCCCATGAACACGTACAATCTTACTGCATATTCTTGTTTTGTTGCCTCAAGCTTCTTTTCAATCTTTCCAACACACACTCTCCATCTCTCTGACGCACCTATAAATACCACGTACCTATATATTACCCTACTCATCACTATTACCCCAACTCTCCTCAATTACCCTTACTAACCCTATTATCGGAACTCACCTCTATAATCAAAACTCACCCCCATTATCCCAACTCACCCATATTATCCCTACTTATTCCCTTACCCTACTTTCCTCCCCACCTTCTCTATACCTACCTTCTCCTTATCTTCCCCTACTACTTCAATGGGCGTGTGCTTGGACGCGCGTGTGTTTGGCCCACTATTGTGTTTGGCTCAGACGGTTCCAGGCACGCTTTACCTACTACCTTGTATCTATGTACCTTTTCACTCTCTCTATCATATCCATCATTTCTTCCCTACTTTCGGCCATACTTACTATATCGTCCGCATAACTTAGAGACCATATTTCTTCGTTACCTAGAATTACTACACTCATTGTACAACCTTGCATTTTCCCCTAGTAACTTCAAACCATTTTGATACATTTTCTTCTACTCCCGCTCTTACTTTCGTTCCCTCATACATTTCTCTTATCATCCTTATCATTCTCTCTGATATATAAACTTTCTCCATTTTCTCCCACAATTTCTCTCAATTGCTTTGTCAAATGTGGACTTTAGGTCCACAAGCAATATATATGGCTTCCTTTTTTCACCTATTTCTTGCTGCATTATAATTTAACGTTACTATGTTGTATGTGGTCCACCTATCTCTAACAAATCCTGTTTGCGTCTTTAATAGTACTCCCTTCTTCTTTATCTCTTTTTGTAATCTTCAACATATTATTTATAATTGGCACTACCCTACAGCTTTCTATACACATCCTCTCCCCTCGTTTGTACAACGTTTTGATTTCCCCCTATTTCCATTCTTCAGGTATTCTTTCTTTTCCATACCATACTTTATTTACAGTTTTTAACCTACTCTCATTTAAACATTCCCATTCGTTACTATGTCCAATGTCCAATGTCCCATTCCCATATCGGCAACCTGTCAGACCCCGGTGCACTCTTAGAGAATATTTCCTACATTTTATTTAAAAGTACGTAAAGTGGATACATTAGAACGAAAATAAAATGATTGCCTACTTTCAACTTTTTACCTTAACGTAGGGCATTTGTCTAAGATTTAATAAGTGAAATCTAGATTATTTAATTTATCTATTTATTTATTTCATGAAAAACGAATACTGGTGTTCAAATAATAAAACTGCACAAGATAAAATGCACAATAATAAAATCCTAATAGAGCTCTATGTTCAAAGAAAATAACAAGACAATATTCAACAATGTAAATATTTTCTTTTCTCGTTTCAGGCAACGGATCTATTTCTTCATCAAGTACGTTTCGTTTTTTTATATATTTTGTTTTCTCCGACTTTCTAGCGCATCAGTTACATCAAATATTTGATCAAATGTCGAATACACAGAAATAAAATCTCGCTTGTATACTTAGGAAGGATTTTGTTTTGTTTTAGAAAAATCGAAATCATATATTACTTTTCATATTGTATTAAAGGCCATTTGTAAAATTTGAAAAGGACATTCTTTGCTTGTAAACAGTCCATCCGTGATAATAATAATATTGAATAAATAATAATAATACGAAACCATTTTTTACAATGAAAGTCAGGCTTAGTGGCAGTTAGTTTTCCAGCTATCACAGTCAATGACAAAAAGCATTTGTTCAACGCGTTTTATCTGGAGGCTGCATGCAGATTCATCAAATCTGCAAACTTCAAGATATTATTGGCAGAAATATTTAATCGATCCAGAAATGTTCATAAGAATTGAGTAAGACATTCATATAATGGAGGGTAACTGATGCTGATAGGAGATGTCTGGAGAATGGGAGCCACAGCTACTATATTCCCTGCAGATATCTCCAGTATATACAGTCAAGGTAACCTCTGTAATAAAGTTGTATAGTTGGCTTTCAAACCAGTGGAGCTATCTAGTGGATAAGCACTATGGTGATTATACTCTAAGATAACTCCACAAAAGCATTAAGATATAATGTGTCTTATGCTCGCAGATATATCCAAAAAATCTTATAGCATTTAGTGTATTCTATTGTCATGATATATATTATTTAATTGATATTATTTCTGATGTGGGTCATATATTGTTTACATAGATACATGGGATTATCTGGAGGATAGGAACCACGCCAAATGTGTCCCATACTCCCATATATTCCTACAACAAAGCACATTAGATAGATAGATAATTTAAAAATTAATTTGAAACTTCCATAAATAAAGATATCCCCTTTAAAACCTCTTAATAAAAAATTTCCTGACGCCCAGCACAAGTAATACAAATGTTTTCATTGCATATTGTGATGTGACTACACACATATCGATTTCATGTTGATATGTTAACATATTAAAAAAATATATTACGGTAGCGCCTCACTTTGCAATTCATATTATTATACAAAGTTCATCTTTAAATAAAAACTAGCTTGAACCAACAAAACGGCATCAGCGAGTACTTACCTAGTTACATACAAATGTTTTACGATCCGACGTACTGCATCATAACTTACATAAGTATTCCATCATATACAAAGACTGAAATTTTATTTTAAAAAACGATTCTTTAAACTTAACGTGTTTTATTTTTTTTAACACCCGCTGTTAAGGTAGTCCAAATTTTACCGAAATTCAATTTGTAATTAAATACGGCAATTAAAAAAACTGCGACCATCTAGCCACTAAATATAATTAAATCATTACAAAGCTCTTATTTGTTCAGCATTAAAAGGTAAAATGAAGAACTTTTCCGAATCAGATATTTTAATAAATTTTACTGGAAAAGACCAGATAGTTTACAATGTATATCAACGGAAATCAGAACCTTAATCATGGTATATAAAGCATTTTGTAGTTGATCGAAAAAATGGTAGGTGTATCACTTGCCTAGACAGCGTGGATCTAAAAGGAGCTTGACTGGTTGCAAAGAAAATGTTTTAATTAATCTTTATTTCATCCAAGACGTGGTACAATATAAGCGGTACAATTATGATTACAACACGATATTCGACATCACTTTATATAATTTGAATATGAAACTACTGGAAAGTCCAAACGTTCGCGAGTTCAAACATTCAATTTCTTATTAAAGTTGATATAGAAAGCGATGTAACGAATCCTGTTTGTTAGCGTCTTCCAAGGTGGCTCTCTAGATTCCTTATTATGTTACATGCCACTACTTCATCTTTATATACCTCTAATTTACTAAGTCTATATAGTCTATAACTCTAATATTCTAATTTACTATCTATAAGTCTATCAAATTTATATGGATTATTTCTAAAATTCTTTTTTTCCAGACGAGGAGTAACTAACTCTTTAAATTTAGTCTCCAGAGACATTGGTATGACATTTGGATCAGATGAATGCAGCAAAAACTATTGATGGATCAATCTTCTAAATTTAAGGTTAATGAGAGATTGTTACAGAATTGATCTTATTAAAGCAGAATCGTAATTATGCTTCTGACTACTATACTTCTTTTATTTTATTCTGTTTAACATAAAATGCTCATGCTGAGCTCTCAGGGTTGCGTCAGAATGTGGCAGTTCTGTTACTATTATAATAAGTACACATAGATATATGCCGTGGTAAAGGCTTATATGCATATAAGTATATATACGCCATAACGGGATAATATAATAAGGGGATTAAGGTAATGTCAGACGATCCGAAAGAAATAGTATACCTGCTACGATTTTAATCCGTTTATAAGGGTCGAACAAGCATTGAACGTGCAGTTAAGAATCAATTAAAAATCAGAAATCAAGTCCTCTGACATTAACTTAAGCCTAATTAGGTTTATTGTTAATATGACTCAATTTGCGTTTTTACATGACTGACAATCTATAGGTTCTGTGTATAATTCAAAATTTGTTAAGATTATTCCATTACCATAATCCGTTAGCAAAAATAGCAAATAAAAAGTATCGAACTCAAGATAATTAGATTTTTCTTATTATTCAATCTTGTGACTGGATTTTGACTTCTCTTCTGCGTCTCCAGAATTAAATGGTTGAATGATGGATAGTTAGCGAAGATATTCTAGGTTCTTTCAGTCAATTAGCATGACGAAGATATGAAGCTACGTAGCTGATGGAATAATTTTTTTGATGGAAATGGAATTGATGCGTACGAAGAATTTATTCTCTGTCACCGAAGAAGTAACGGAATAATCGTCGGTGCTGGCTTTCACTTGTCCTGTATTTGTCATTTCCGTTGGCTTGATGCGCTTGGCGGTTAACCTCTCTCTTCTTCTGAAGTTGACCTCCCTCTTTTTTTTTTATTGACGAAATATCTTACAAAGAAGGGTTTTGAGATATTGATATGACCGAGTGAAATAAGAAGTTAGTGACAAGAAAACGAAAGATTTAGCAGAAAATATTGAATGTAATATAGGTGTATCTGATCTGATGTTTATAAAATTTTACTCCTGAGTTGGTTGAATTTCATTGAAATGTAAATAAAATAAGCGACTTGTTGCTGGGGCTTACTTAAGAAAATCAGTCGCTCGCTGTACAAGAAAATAGACTTGATCATTCAAAGACAATTATGTTAGCTAAAATGTGCGACATGCTCGCTCGAAAATGACTACCAGAAGATCCAAAATGCGCCTGGTGAACGCTAGGTTAGCCCTTTTACACGAAAGTAGCTGGCAGAAGACTCCTATGAAGTGGTGTCGGAGCCGGTGGCATTCGATGTAGCCGGCGGCTCTTTGGCAGGAAACTTCCGCTAGAAATTTTCCTAGGAAGTTTATAACTCCGAAGTAATAGGCGATAGCGAATTCTAGATATCCTTCAACCATATGCGACCTTATCTCATCTCGTTTTAAATGAAACAAATCGACATGGCGGCATCGATTTGTTTCGATGACAGTCGATGACGCCATTGATAGATAATTAAATTTGACAGCTGTCAAATAAAAATCCAATATGACGGACGACAAGGCATTTCCGTTGTCATTTATGGGCGCAAAATTTAAATTAAAAATTAAAAACTAATTAGATTTAGCGCGAAAATTGAAAAAATTGCAATTTTAAAATCGGGAATGCACTCAAGGTGCATTGGGGGCCTGCACTGAGTTGTTGCAGGCTTTGTTATTGTCTGCATTGAGTTGTTGTCATTTCTTGAATTTGAGGTTATGTGTACCTAGATTTAAAATGAAAAGTAACTAGATTTAAAATAAAAAGTAACTAGATTTGTACCAGGGTCGATATATAAAATAATATACAGGGGCGTTTCAAAATATTTTGAAAATATATTAAAAATATTGAAATGTGATTAGCAGCAAATCAAAGTAATGACGTAATTTGATAGAACATTTATAGAAATAAAACAAAAAAACATTTGTATACATTAAATATTTATTGAAAAAATGGTATCTTTAACAATAATACGTAAAATAAATTTACAGCAATACCAGTCTACTTCTTCTTCTTGAACTCTCTATCATATCATCATGGATCTTGTTGTTGATAATATAATCGTACGATGTTTGAACATTTTCCAGTGTACATACATTACAACGAGTTTCATCATGATGTCTACAAATTGGTGACATTAATTTGAGCAGTCGTGGACAATCAGTGTATTTCTCTAGATTTATAACTTGAATATCTTTTCCGATTCATTCTCTTACACATTCCATTAACAATTGTTAATATCGAAATTTCTGATCACCTTTCACGTAAATCGTATTTGTTTTCATCATACCAAGCAATTTACCGAAACAAGCAATTTACCCCTCTAATCTCGTATTCCTAGTACGGAGCTGGTTCTTTCAAATCTTTTTGCAGATGATGCCATGACCTGATATCAAGTTTCAGAAGACTATAATGTTTAATAACAACTAGATGTGGATTTAGTACACTGCATTCTTTAGATGTAAACTGTGGAACTTCAAAACCTTGTACATTCACTATAATATAGTTATGCAACATTCTGAATGAGTACGCGTGTATCGGCTGAGATGATCTTCTCACCACTGAACTATTTATTTCTTTATTCATGCAAGTTAGAGAAGTTTTCTTGCCTGACTTTTCATTGGTTTATATTCGTGAATCGCTGATTATAAGATATTACGCATTTGTTTGATCGTTGAAAACTTGATCAGCTTCAATTTCTATTTTCATATCGATAATAGTAGACTTGATCGATTCGCTTTGATTGGAAACATCAAATACGAAAATCATATAATTTTTGCATTCATTATAGTTGAATATAGCACCAATAGAACAATTTCTTAGATCCAAAGAGATTTCTTAGGATCAATGTTGCATTATTTTGTTGACGACAGAGACACTTTTGAATCATAAGTGGTGGTATTAAGTCCTAAGTGGTGATGGTAGTAGCTTGCTGATAAAGTTCGTAGAATTAACAACCAATGAGAGAAAGCTATCAATCAGTTGCAAACAAAAAACGGTGAAAAACATAACGGCTTATGAACATGCGGAAATGAAAATCAAATGCGGAAACATATATTATCAGTGTGATAAATAGACACATACTTATGTACAAATCTTCCGACTACTCGTAAAAGTCAGTCGGCATGCCGCATAGCGCAAGGCGTCATAAGAACATAGGCGGTGTCCTTTGACATTTTTCCTGGCGTGTATGGCCGGCATCATTTGAGTATATTTCTTTCACATTGAGTGGAGCGTTTGATATATTTATATAATTTCGCGCCTTGTTATCTTCTAACTAGATGAGATTTCATTTGACATCTCACCACATGGACCATATTTATATAGTAGTTGTATATTATATTCGAGGATTACTTATTGCATTTATTAATTAATTGAGTTAATCTGTATGGGATATGTTATCCGATAACAAGATACTTTCATGTTTCTGTGGCTTTCGACATCAAGTACAAACACACCATAAATAACCATAAATAAGATATGGTCGAAACGCCGAAACGAAAAGGTTTCACCGTATCGTGATATTATTATACATTTTTGGTGTTTTTAACGACAAGCATAACCGAGGCCGAAACCGATTCCTCCGTATTATGGTTCTCCGCAGATTTGTAAAACCAATGTGGTGAAATATTTATGAATATGATTAGATATCGTCAAAATATTTATATAAACAAGTAAGTGGAAACTATTAACATACACTCTATATACACATAATTGACGAACAATGCGATATGTAGGAGGAGATGCTATTGAACTATCTGTAATTGACACAATGAAATTAAATTAGACACACCAATGTCCGCGTACAATTTATGTATGATCTTTTCTGGATTACATTACGGATTCCATTAAGTATATAAGATCTAGATGTAATGCTAACTGCAAAAGACATGTTAAGTATGTGGCGATATACATATATGGTTCAGATTATTTTCTATGGATACAATGACACAACTAGTTTCGCACAATCTTTACATAGGACTATTTGCTAGATTATAAGCACGTTGTATATACCGTATGGTATAACGATCCTACTAAACTCCAATACAGTGTAATTATTATCTATCATTTTCATTCGCATGAAATTAAGATTTGGGTTCATTTTCAAGAATTGGAGACAATTCAATTCAAAATCTTAAACTGATTTATTCAATCTGATTTTGAAGCTGATTTATTGATATTTAGAGAATGCAACTTTCTCTTCAGCCATTGGTGAACTGTGATAATTTTTGCAATAGTTTATTACCAATGTGTTTTGTTGCAACTGTAACAGATGAAGATTATTCATATAGATTCGTAGCAGAGTGGGCTCGAGGATGCTTTCTTAAGGGACTCCACACTGCACTTTACATGGACCATTTTATATGTCTCCTAGTTTAACGACTTGTTATTTGCCGTTTAAGCAATCGTGAAATCTTTCTATTTCCCGAATTTTGGTTTCGAGAACAATTTATTTTCCTATTTATTTTGGTTCTAGGTAATTATGTGTACTTGGCTTTCAGTATTAAATGATATTAGCTATCTTAAATATATTCTCACGGATTTTACGAACACACGTGTCTGGCAAGAGAGAATTCTTTTGATGGGAACGTAGCGATTCTCTCCCGCACTATGGTACCATCTCGTATAATAATAAATAGAAAATATGATTCCTTTTAAAACCAACGTTAAGTTACCTGCTTTTGAAATGAAGTTATAAAGTCTCCAGTTACCCCATTACCTTGTAAAATGAAACAATAGACTTTGCCATTGGTAAGGTTACGATTACTTTTCTTAATTAATTCTACTAGATCCAACATCAATTTAACTGAAGTCTGCGCAAGCCTATCAACTACAAATTGTCTTCTATGAGTCAAGGCTGAGTAAGTAAAGAAAGGCATAAACTTAACGAAACATATTGAGATAAATAAAATTATATACAAATTACATACAAATAAAATTATTCGTACATTCAAAAATAAGTAATGTGTCACCAAATTGATAAAATAAAATAATATTCGTATTCAGTTATTGCTTGCGAATCGCTAAATAAAAATTGCGTTTATGATACATCAAATTGGTACTCAAGTTATTTATAAAATTATTCTACTTACAGTTTTTGAAGTTCGTACTATTAGAAACTTAAGTCATAATTCAATTGAATTTATTTTAATTTTTTAACAATAAATAACCTTCTTGCCTAATCAGTTTAATTTATTCAAACTAAAAAGACCTATTTAATTATTACCGAATATTGTATGTTACTAGGCTTCATATGTAACTACCGATACTTATTAAATACTTTATTTTATTCATGATTTATTTCGGAATTAATTATACTTTAATTTGTGAATTTATTTCTAAAACCCCGAGCGACAAGGGTTTGCATTTTAACCAAAGTCTCTGTGTGCCTTGTGTAGCTTTTATTCATTTCATTTGCTACATAATTCCCTACCAAGATTATAATCAGTACTTTCCACTATTTTCTATCTACCTCTAATCATTTGCTATAATTTAATGTATTCTCAGTTAATTACCTACCACCCTACTTTACTAATTATTTTCGGCCATGATTAATTAAATCCACTTAGATATGCTTTCTTCACACATACTAAGAGAGTAAAATACGGTACGCTTTCAGTAACTATTAATTGATACCAATTAGATCTATCCTCACTGATTACAGCACGCTGTGTTATCAATTAGTTATCGGCAATCAGTGACGATCCCTTCTGCTACACATAATTTGTATATTTGATGTCATCGGCCTGGTTTATATCCGACGGAAGAAGCTCTTTGATTCCAAGGTGAAATTCTAACTACGTTACACATTGCCTCGTTAACTATCTTCCATCTAACTTAAATAACGTAGAGAGCGCAGAAGGCATAGAAATATGTAATCATGCAATGTTAATTGAAAACTACTTAATATAGCTTATATAATTTTTTAAAGGAATTTTCAAGTGAAATAAATAGTTACAGTAATTTAGAAGTTAAAACACTTTATTTTATTTATTATTTATTTTATTTAATTAAAATTACATATTTTAGATCTATGTCACGACTGTGATATAGATAGACACAATTTAGTCCTAGATTATAAAAAAAATATAGTAAACCTTTCGAATTTAAATGTGGGTAATTTTTTACGATGTTCTTCGTCTTGTATAATTGGCTGTAAGTAACTCGAATACCGCAGCAAGAGATCCTATTAAAATTATAACGTGATCATTTCTACACTAATCTCTAAGATCGCAGCACTGCACGACAACATAGGCCAACGACAGCGAAGTTTCAGCTAGTTTAAATATTGCACATATATACATGTTTTGCTTCACAGTGTGTTTCTTTTGATTATTAAAATTTATTATGTCTTTTATGCATAAACGTAGTTACAATTGGAATTTACAGATTAATAAATTCATAAACACTGTTGAATCGTAGCTAACGTTTCGAATATATTTAATTGGTTTGTCAGAGTTAGAAAAATATTAACAGATTATATACTTATGCAATAATATTGTAATGAGGCAATTTGTCCTCGTTCTAATTTAGTTCTATGATAGATAGTATTGTGCGCTGGATACTTGTCAGTCATTTAAATAATTCAGGATGGCTAGATTCTTTGAAATGTGTAGTGGTTTAAGCATTTTGTGTGCTAGACGAAGTAGCTGTAAGAAGTGCGTACGTTAGTTAACATTTAGAATTTCAGTTAAACTTTTATTCATGAAATAATGTATAAGTTATAAACATTTAAAACATCTTTCTTACATATCAGTTGAGTTAAAATTTCACCATGGGAATCGAAGAGAAGCATTCTAAAAACAAGTTCGATGACGTCAATTATACCAGTTATAGGTAGCAGAGGGGATCATCAATGATACTGATGCTCATATGTTATCATATGAAACTGTATAAGTATGAGTGAAGAAAGCAGATCTGATTGGGCATGATTCAATTATTAGAGTTAATACATAATGAAGTGAGAATACATTCTCTAGTAAATTATAGCATTTTACTAGAGAAGGGGTAAAGTAGTGAGAGATATCGATCTAAATAGTGCTAGGAAATTAGGTAATCTAATTTGCAGTGAGTTAAAAAGGTAACATTGTGTAAGTATAAAATATGTTTGCGATGGTAGAACAGCAAAAACTGTAAGTAGAATAATTTTATAAATAATTTGGGAATCTTTTTGCCGAGAATTAATGCCATTTTTATAAATCTATTTGCACGTAGTAATTGAATGCAAACATTATTTTGGTAAAGCATTATTTATTTTGAAGGCACGAATTATAATTTTATTTGCATGTACGCATTTCTTAAATAATTCTCAATACATTTTGTTAAGATTATACAACTCTTTTATTCCAACAGCCTGGAGTAAGAGAAACGACTGAACGTTGATAGGGTTGCGCAGAGTCTAGTTAAATATATGTTTGTTCCAGTAGAATTAAATAAGAAAAGTACTCGTTACCCTACCGATGGCAAAGTGTAGTGTTTTATTTCAATAGGTAACGGGAATCGAGATATTATAACATAATTTTGTAGCAGGTAAATTAGAGTGGGTATTAAAGTGAATCGTACCTTTTGTAGTTATTGTATGAAAGGATCCTGTAAGGTTGGAGAGAATTGCTACGGATCCCAATAATATGATTCTCTCTTTCCCTCTGCGTTGGGCAGTTAAAAGCATCAGTTAAATTTAAACGTGAAAATATGATGGAGGCGCCAGTGAACGGGACAATATTAAGAGAGAATTCAAAGATCTAAGAAACAATTATGGTTTTAGCTACATGTTGCATACGTATTTTTGACAAGCTAAATGTATTTTTTTTTATATGCCAGTAATTGTTATTTGGCAATTTTTTTGGAATTTGCTCTGAGCCTTGATTCATAATCTTGGGAATCGGATTGCGGATGATTTTGTCCCTCTTTGCAGCATATAATTCATTATAAAATTCCCCTATAATAATTCTTTATAATATTATTTTTATGATTTCTTTTTTAATAGTTGTTATATTGCCTTCTTTGTTTCGCATTTTGCATTCTTTCTTTCCATTGGACAATCTCTGCCTGAGTACTTTTAAGCTTTCTCTTCTAATCCATGCCCATTTTTGTTGCGCCTTTTTATCAAAGAAAGAGCTCATAGAGTAATGGTCATGCTCTTGTAGAAAATTGAGTAGTCTACCACCCCTTTCATTTATCTCCCCATATCCGTATTTGCCCAAGGAGTTTTCCGACTCGTCTTGTCTTCTTCCTAGTTTGGCATTAAAATCGATTATTAGTAAGGTATAATCAGCAGGGTTTGGGGAATTTTATGCCGTAAGAGTTTCATTCAGATTGTTCATAGAAGACTTCGATTTCCTCTTCTTCAGATGTTGACGTACGGGCGTATGCTCGTATGACTTTCATGCTGTATCGTGTATTTAGTTTTAAGGTGAAGTAGATAACCACTGTACTTATACTTTTAATCTCTATATTTTGTGTATGTTTTCTGTGTATAATAAATCCTACACCGCTTTCAGATGCATTCGTTTGCTCTATATAGTGGAAAGTGTTTTCGGATTTAAGAGTTGTTTGTTCTTCTACTCTCCTTCTGATTTCACTTAATCCAACGATGTCCCATTTTACTTTCTCAAGTTCTTCCTCCAGCTGGACTAGTTTTTGGTCTAATAGAAGAGTTCTTACATTTATTGAGACAATTTGCAGTTGTCGTCTTCGATGGTAGCCTAATCTTTGCCGGTGATTCTTAGCACCCTCTGTTATTCTTCCAATCTGACCGCGACCTTTATTAGTGGAATTCAAGTCGTCGGAGACTAAGGGTCTTAGTTTATTTTGTGAAAGAATATTTGGGGTTTGTTTAGCCATAACACGTCACGCTGGCCATTTTTCCACAGACTATAAACTTGAATACTTTCTCAAACTATATCTACATCGATAGATATAGTTTTCAACATCGGCGCCATCATCGATTTACATAATAAATATATAAAAACTTTTAAATAAAATTTTATTTTATAATTTAGTAGACTTTTGATAATATTTTTCAAACAACCAATTTGATAAAATAAAAAAAAACTATTAATGATTAAATTTACAGAATGATACATGCCATGCATATACATTACAGATTTTAATATAATTCCACCTAAATATTAATATTTTAAGAAGCTTAAATATTTCAATTAAAACTTTTTAGTAGAACGCCGCATATGCTTGATTACCACACAGAATTAATTTTTTAATGTCTATGTATAGGATTCAGAATGTCTTACGGCAGGATTAAATATGAAAAATAGTATACTTTATTTTCTGCCAGAAGCTATACACAGAATACATCGCTGCTCTCTGCTCATTAATATCTAATAAAAAAAAGAGAAAATGTTTTAAGTAAACAAACGCCTTATAGTTAATTATCGCATGTAATTAGTGTTTTAAATTAATATTTATTCTATTTATGGCATAAATAAATCAAGGTTTCTATATCCGATTCTCATTGATGTCAGTAAAATGACAGTTTATGAATATTGATTTTATTAATTCTAGTTTACTACAAGAAACTCATAAATTGTTTGAATATTATTACAGAATACAATAATTAACGATAAAAGGTATGACTATTTTATATGTCAAATTAGAGGATATGTAAGGAGTTGAGGTAAAAGGCCATAGCAGCTGATTTCTGTCTGTAGAATTTATTGTTACACTGATTTTGTTTAAATCAAAATATTACGCAATTTAACAATTAAATCTACAAAAAAAAATTAGGTTTAGCCATGGCGTGAGTTCCTTATTAGCAAAAATTTTTATGAACGACTTATTGATAAGGTCAAGTTGGTGTCATTTTTTGTAATTTTTTATGTTGACGACATCATTAAAATTCTTGACGTTTAAGAACAAGACATCTTACTCTTCAATCAAGCGAACCTATCTATTGAATTTACAGATGAATTATCCTTCCTTTCCTAGATATATCTATCAACAACAATTCAAATTCACTCAGATTCTAAATTCACAGGAAGAACGTATTCAAATGCTTCATGGCCTCACAAACTGGCGGTTTTTCATTCCTTTGCTTGAGCGCTTTTACCATTCCTATTCGATTTTATTCAAGAGATAAACATTATTCGTGCAATAGGGTTAAATGACGGTTATTCATTAAAAAGCACCAACAAAATTTGCTTTAACAAATTCAAGAAACTTTCCACTAACTTAATTTAAAATATGGAACATAATAATACTCAGTCCTATAGCGTGATCTACCTAAATTCTGAATCTACCAAATTTATTTCCTTATTTAACAGGTACAATATTATCTTATCATTTAAAGTCCATCATTTAAAATGTAGTATTTATGAAATATCATGTGGTTCCTGTCATTTTTCATATATTCGCCTAACAAAAAGAACTTTCATAACCCGCTTCAAAGAAGCTAAACTCATAAAGCTCTGCACATAATCTTCACACTAATATACAGGTTAAAACTTACTCTGTATTTTACACTCAAAAATTTTATTTTGAGCTGGTCACCAATATTCATCACATGCTCCTGGTAACATTTGACAGATGTGTGCAGTATTTCAATATTTCAACAAATTGTATGTAAAAATGGGTGGATCTAAATTTGAAGTGAAAAAATTAAATAATTTATAATTTAATTCTTATAATATAATAATAATTGTTTAATATTAAATGATAAAAATAGTGGTACAGATTGATTTTTTAACTTGTATATTCGTAATTTTTGACATTTAATATTGAGTGACTTTTATTTGTGAATTTCTAAGCCTTTAATATTATATTTAGTCGGTGATAGACCATCAATGGTGCAAATATACCAACTTAAAAAAATTATATAATAAGAAGAACAAAATGGAAAGTAAAGTATTTTTTTATATTTTCAATAAGTGAAAGCATGAGTAAAAATTAAACCAATTATTTATATGAACACATCAAACATTGATCTTTATTTAGATTTTCCTTTATTTTATACTATGTGATTACAAATCTTGAAGAGAATAAACATCACATACAGCTAAACATGTGTTATTAGCATACTGGGCATAGTCTCACAGAATCGACAAATGCAATAAAACAAGCAATTAATAAATAATCATCAAACAATTTATTCACAAACCACCAAACGAATTAAATGAATATCGATAATTAAATATATCAGGAATTGATAAATTATAAAAATAATTCAAACGACGAAAAATTGACGATGCTTTATATCAAGAAGTTTTTTTTACAAGCATTCAATGAACTTTGCGTATAGAGCCGTCGACTACTATTGCTAACCAAACAACGTTCGCTTTTTTTGTGCAGATAATGAGAGGAGAAGGAGTTAGAGCCGACTGCAGAAAAATACATTGCAGTTCAAGAGAGGAAAGGGAGTCAAAGTCAACTGCCGTAAGCTACACAACAACGTTTGCATTTTCGTGTGTTACAGAGAGTCAGGAGAGTATTCGCTGCCTTCCTTTTGCTGCTGTTTTTGCTCTAGGCAAATGTTTTTCACATTTTTTGTGTATGTTTATCGAATGTAGAATGCGAGCAAAAAAACGGTACACATTAAGAGAGAAAGATATGTTTCGTTCTCGTTTTTGGCGTCTTGGACTTCGCCCGTAATTTTTTTACTATAGAATTTCGCTTTTGACGATCTACGTTTTCGAGTAAACAACTCTTATAAGGTTGATGAACTTGCGTTCATTGCTGTTCATTGAATTTGGAACAAACAACTCTTAATGAGTTTATTGAACGCTGAGTAGCCTCGTGTGGAGAGGAGTTCAATGCCATCATATTTTCAACGAACATTGCCGCGGCAGTTTGACCAAGTCGCTGGCCGCGGCAAGTTCACAATATCAGTGGCCCGCGGTCCATTGGCATCAGACTCAGGTTCAGTTCATGTCAGACTGAGCTGGTTTAGCTAGTCCAATATAAAAGAAAAAGGAACATATTAAATATCCTAATAAAAACAACCTATATAGAGGATAGGCTCGGGTAGCAATACAAAAAATTTTGGAAAATAATTAACCTAGAGACAATAGGGGTGGAAGTTAAAGAGGAAATAAACTCATTTGAAATAGAGAACTTAACGTTGAAAGATGCGAAGCAAATGGCAAATGAGATCAAAGATTATTTCATATCGATTGATCAGAAACTTGCGGCAGTAAATAACAACAATGATCGCAACAACCCCTTCCAAATCGTAACAACCCTAACTCCTTTTACATGTATCCTACTACGGAAACAAAACTCGAAAACATTACATTACAAAGATGATAGTGTAGCTCCAGGACCAGATGGAATAACCGGAACAGACATCAGGATTATAAAAGAAGAGATATTTATACCACTATGTGAAATAACAAAGAAAATGCTAGAACAAGGATGGTTTCCGAACTGTTTAAAACACTCCCTACTCACGCCAATTTCTTAAGGACATCGTTAATCACTAGATACTGGTATAGGCATTATATCAAAGTGGAATCAGACATATAACGAACCAACTAATAGAATCCTTCCTGTCAACCAGAACATCTATGACCAAGATAAATGGAGGAACAAATCTAGCTGGCAATGTGAAGATGGGAATCCCACAGGGTTCAGTGCTTCTACCTTTGTTATATATCATTTGTGTCTTAAAGATGAAACAATTGAAATTTTGATTCATGCAGGAAAAAATAAAGGAATACTACAGAAAGAAATCAATGAGGACCTTCGAACATACAACCGATGGCTAAACAGACTCACCATAAATACGGAGAAGTCAGTATAATAATCTTCATGAATAAGAATAAAACTCCAAATGACCTTAATATAAAAATAAACAATAACATATTAAAATAAGAAAAATTTGTTAATTATCTGGGTTTAAAAGTAGATGACCACTTAACATGGAAACATCATATAAAAAATTCTCCAATACTCAAATTCTCCAAACTAGCAACAATGACTGGAGTGTTAAAAAGATTGCACATTTCAAACTTGCATTTACTAAAGACAGTAACAGGAGACGTACATAATGTCGCAGATAAGATACAGCTGCATACTTTGGGGACAAGCGGCGAACCAAGAAATTGATAAAATCAGCGTCTACTAAATAGATCACTAAAGAACTTAGACAATCTACATTGAAGAACACCAACTAATGAAGTATTAAAGTTTACAGGTAACCTAAATTTGCGAAAGATGATAAAATTGGAAAAGTGCATCTAGACACACCTACTTTCCTGCACCTACTTTGACGTATAGTATGCAAACGTATCAATTCACAACTCCAAATAGCGATAAACACTGATAATCATAAACAGGGCACAAGAGTTAAAGATAATATTGACTAGGGCAATATCCAAGTAGCAAGGAAAAAAATTATACAATATGTTGAAAACGTACAACAAACTTACAATAGATATTTAGATTTCCTTGGTACGTGCAAAGATTTAACGACAGCCCTTATATTGTATTTATAACTAATTAAATTAAGTAAATAAATATCGATTCTACAACTGGCACAATTTAAAATGACAATTGTAATGGTATTATTGTAAACAGTGACCAAGTAAATATATAGGATCACGTAAACAATTTCATAATCCACCCTAAACGTGTATAATAGATGTTAAGGGGAGTAGAGGTGTTTGTTATTGATTATGTAGTTTTATTTAATTTAGAAGAGAAATCGTGAACTTGTGACAATATAAAACTATTTTTTCTCTCTTTATTTTATAACTGATGCAAGAGTACGTAAATATTACATTTTTTCTTCAATACATTAACAAAACTTCTCCAAATTCTTTCGACAACTCCTCGTCAACGATGTGGACGCAAGTGTAAATGAAGTTGAGTTAATGATTTTGATTTTGATAAAGATTTTGAGGTGCAGGAAAGATGGAAAAGGTTGAAGAATGGGAGACGAAAATGTATGAATGGGGAGGGAATACCAGAGTATGTGGCAGAAGATGTAAGTATGGCAAGAAAAAGAATAATTCATGTATTGGATGGATGAGAGTGAAGGGATTTGTAGGATATGTGGAAGGGATGAGGAAATGTGAGAGCATTGGGTGAATGCATGTACGGGAGCATGAATTGGAGCGTGGTAGAAAGGTG
This sequence comes from Adranes taylori, assembly GCA_009867245.2. NCBI lineage: Eukaryota > Metazoa > Arthropoda > Insecta > Coleoptera > Staphylinidae > Adranes > Adranes taylori. The sequence continues at coordinate 706 of WYDF02098753.1, read as the reverse complement.
TTTGGCGGCTAATCTGAGAGTGTGTGTGGGAAGAGGAATAAAAGGTACAGGGATAATTAAAAGAATTATGAAAGAATTACCATCTTTTCTTTCAAACTTTTTCTCTATCCGAAATATTCTGATAAAATACCTTCAATCATCAAACATTCATACGTCCTGTTGTATCTACGCATTCCTATTCTTTCATATCACTCCTGTACTTCCACATCTCGTAACGTTTGTTCAACTTCTACATCACAATTCATACTTTCCGTCATCCTTTTATACCATACATATATTGACCAGATTTCTTATCACGTTTTCTATAGTTTTATACGGAGAATTCCAAGTGGCTTTATTGGGAACTTGAACCAGGCATGGATTATTTTTGAATTGTTTTCTTCATAAAATTCTGGTACCCAGCTTAAATACCATGCGCACTGTAAATTCTAGATTCTTTGGGCTACTATAAATTCAATTTTTCCTGCACCTCTTTGACATTCCATTTTACCAGACAGAAATTAATGGCAGTACTTTTTGTATGTTTCTTGACTGTCCATTTTATTGTGGTCACTTTTCAGGATTTTATGAATTGTTAGAAGCCAAACTCGTACAGCTGAATTATTTTCATGTTGTAAAACTGTCCATAGATTTTGGTAAGCTGATAGCTATACGCTATAGCATTCGCTTTACAGCCAAGGGAACTTGCAATACCTTGGCCATAGCA
>WYDF02098742.1:0-10692 GCA_009867245.2 Adranes taylori | reverse complement strand
TGTTTTGTATTCTGTTTGAATGAGACTGAATTCCTGCTGGTTCTCTAAACACTCCGAAGGACATCAGGTCGTCGGCAATACGTTCAATTTAGCTAAGTACATACAGGCGGATGGTTTGATGTTTTATGATTAATTCAAAATGCGTTCGTTGTTAGACTAAGGGTACTTTTAAATCTTACTTTTTCCCCGAAGTCACGTTTCAGATGTTGGCACCAATAAAACCATGTTAGTGCGAAATATTTTTATCACTATAGCCAAATGTTTCTATAATTGAAATATTTTTTTGTATATGTTACAACAAGCCCACTGGTTCCAAGCTATATTTGCGAGCTTTTTCTCTTGGCCCCTCTCATTTTTTTCTTTGTATATGGACTCTTACGAGAGTCGTTTGACGGAAATCTAGCCTAAATAAGGAAATCTTTGCCAAGTAATCATTTAGAATAATTCCTTTCGCATCCCAAAAAACAGTCGCCATCACTTTATCGGCCGATTGGGTTGTCTTTGCTTTCTTCGTTGGACCTTCGGAGCTTTTTCTCCACTGCGCGTAGTAGTGGACCCACAAGTAAAATGTTGTTGTTTGAGGGTATATTTTGATAAAGTACGACGCAATACTGGTTAGAAATTACGCAGTATTTTGGATTATTGCGCAATCGCAAAACCTAATCAACTGATGAATGAAAGATGGACACCCTAATGTAAACAAAATAGCACGTAGCGAGTTGTTTGTAAACAAAAACCTCCCAAAAAAAATTAAATTTAAATTGAAAGTTTTAACGGTTTTTAAATCGAAGCCGCCATATCAATTAGCTGACAATTCAGGTTATGTAAAGTATTACGCAATAATTAGGTTATGATTCGACACGCGCCAATCACATGATACTGATAAAAAAGCGGGGAATCTCCAAATTCCGAGATTATAAGATGGACGCCTACCCAATCATCTGATATTTTGAGGTTATGTATTACGCAATACTTGTTATATATCGCGCAATAATTAGGTTATGATTTGGCACGAGGCCACTATGTGATACTGATAGGAATTCCGGGAATTCCTAGATGACTGCCAAACAATTGAATTTCATTTATGTATCAATTGCTAATGATTGTTTTAATCGAATTAAAACTTTTTAATCTAATACTTGGACCCACGTTGAGTACCTAATTTTGAATAATCCATAGGGCTCCGCAATGTCCAACCAAGAATGACATCATAAAGGTGCCTCCAGGCTAGAGCTAGACAGCTGCAAAATGGTACAACTATTAACTTGTAATACAGCTATTTCCTGTAGAACATCTGCTTTCAGATTTTAAGAAATAATACGTTTTTGTAGAAAGAAATTTACTGCAGTTTTTAGCAGAATTTATTAGAATATACTTTATAAATCAAGGTAACCTGCTTGCATTCAGAATCTATTTAATTCAGCCCTTTACATTATTGGTAAATATTAACATTAAATTATTAAACTTATTAATTTAATTGTAAAATTGTTTATAATCAAATATTTAAATAATAAAATTATTTATAGTAACAAATTTATAATAATAAAATAAAATAATAATTAAATAATAATAATATAATTAAAATTATAATAAAAAAATAATAATAAAAGTATTTATAATAATTTTACAATAAATTTATTAAAAAATTATTAAATAAAACTTATTAAATTTTAAATTATAAATGTTACTTTTGCGACTTATATTTACTTTCAATGTTAGTCTATTTAAATTTTAATACATGAAATGTGGTTTAGCGTTTTATGGCTAATTTCATTAAATACGTGGCATATCTCTCCCCTACAACTAAAATGTCGCTCTAAAATGACATGCAAGAATTTTGCTTTTGGAATCTGCTTTTTGTAATGCATTTCTTTGTAACTCCTACAATATTTCTTTCCGGGAGTTTTATAAATTTTCTGGATTATTTTAATATATACTCATCCCTGAATAATAAAATTTAGACCTACCTACTGTAAGTCTATAAAATTTATCAATTTTTATTTTAAATTATCAAATTTTATTAAATTATTAAAGTTAATTTTTAAAATTATATTATTAAAATTATTAATTAAATTAATAAATGAAATTATTAATAAAATATATAATAAAATTATTTATAATAAAGTATTTAAATAATAATATTATAATAAAAAATAAAATAAAATTATAATAAAATAAATTTTAATTAAAAATAATAACATAAATAATAATTAAAAATAAATTAATAAAAATTATAATAATAAAATAATAACATAAATAAAATTATAATAAAAAATAATATAAATAAAATTTTAATAGCAAAATAATAATAAAATAAAAATTATATAAATAAAATTATAATGAAATTATATTATTAAGTTAATTTATTACTTACCGGTTCACTGAGCTCTCCAAACTCCGAGATATATTTCGGACTTGAAAGGTTCTTTTAAGTCCGAAAGCAGTTTTAAGTCCGAAATATATAAAAATACGACTTTGGAGAGTTTCGTGAACCGGTACGAAAGAAATTAACTTAATAATACATTATGGAGCATATTATAAAAGCAATTTTCAAAATAAAATTATAATTCAAATTAAATTTATCAAAATTAAATTAAATTAATTAATAAAATTATTAAATTAAATTAAAATGATTAAATTATTTAAATTTTAATTTATCAATTGTACTTTAGCAAGTTATATCTAATTTCTTGTCATTAAATTTTAGTATATGAAAGGTGGTCTATCGTTTTATGGCTTATTTCAACGAATGTTTACAATATTTTTGCTATAAGTCTCAACAAGATTACTTTCGGTCATGCCATATATTTGTGGGGATTTAGAATATTACAATCTTTTGTCCACATTATATAAGTGGACAAAAGAATCTAATAATTTTTACAAAAAAAAAACCAAAAATTAAAAAGATCGTAATTCCAACTTGGTCCAACGTTGTTATTCTTCTCTTTTTTTGTTTTAATACGATATGTATGCATTCGGCCGGGCCGCTGCGAGTATATTTTAATGAAACTTGGATTTTCCCTGCAGGTTGTATTTAAAATTCTTTTAATTTAAATCGGTAATCTGCGTAGATCTGGCCTGCCATGGTAGGCTAGACAGGCAGGAAATGAATTGGGAAAATGAAACAAAAAAAAAATAGAAGGAGACAATATATAGTAATATAGAAAAGAGGGGCGCGGTGTAAATATAAATCGTAGACTTTAATTTTATATTTGTTTCAGAGTGTTATTATTTTAACCAAATGTAGTGGGTTGTAATTATTTCCATATTGTTTGGGAATATTGTTTGGGATTGGCGTATTGGCTTCTTACAACAAAAAGTTTAATATATTTAATAGAAGCCAGTTTGTCATCTTTACCCACTTTTATTTTAATAACTATGAATAAAATCCATCAGTAAAATCCTTTTGTGGGTATCAGTAAATATCTTTAGGTTCACCGGTTTTATATATGCTTGACCATCTTCAGGGATAAAAATCATAAATAACGATTTTGGTAGTTATTTTGATAACGATTTTGATAATAATCTTGATAACAATCTTGATAATGATCTTGATAATAATCTTGATCATGACCTTTAAACGATCTTGATAACCAATCAGCTACTTAAGGTGGCGTCTATCTTGAAATTAGAAACCGTTACAAATTTAAATATTCTCATCGTCTATGTTTATCATTAAGTGGCTTTGTTTATCATCGGTTGCGCATACTATCGGACCATCTTCACGAATTTTTGTCTATCTTCAGGTTTGTAAACATTGAACGTCTTTGTCTACGCGTAGCTGTGCATGCTTAGAAAGTTTATCCCTAGAATATTAACCATGAGTAAAATGCCATCAGTGACATCATTTCGTGTATTACCGGTTTGATCGAGCTGGCGGCCATCTTAAATTGCGCAACAATTAGATTATGTTGGGTAATATGTAACCTGCATTGTAACCTACATAACCTCAAATCATTAGCGTTCACCATGGTCGTGTCCAATCATAGAGGTATCCAAAAAGCATGATAAGAGCGGGTTTCAAAAATTCCGGATTGATTTCTGTTTGTTAACCCATCAGACCAACGAAGATAAGCATCCGATTCCTAATGTTAGATCTGTCCTGGATAAGTAAGGCCTTTTTTAGGTTTTATCACTGAAGGAAGTTATGAATATTGAGTAAAATGCCATGAGTACATTCTTTCGTGTATTGTCGTTTATCTGCGGGTTTGATAGACTTGGCGGCCATATTAAATTGCGCAACATTTTCATTATATTACGTAATAAACAATCAATATTGCATCATACATAACATAACCTCAAATCATTAACGGATTAGTTTGGCGGCCATCTTTGATCTTGGTTATCTTGGATTTAGTTTCATTTAAAATTTGCTGATATGAAAAACTAGATATTATCTATTGTCAACAACCATACAAATACTACATTTTTCTTCCAGTAAGAGTAAGTGATGGAAGATGAAGAACAAGTTTTGTGTTAGAATTCGTAGCAATGAAAAAGTTCATAGAATTAGCCAAATTAATTGATTATTGTAGAGATTTTATGCTTTATATTAAAACATGTTAGTACATAATCATTTCATTGTATGAATTATCGGATATAACTTTTTTATACCCCAACTGAAATCATTTTCATACCCCAATGTTTTATTCACTTCTTCTTCTACAAATTTTGTGTATGTATAGAAGCTTCTTAAAAAATTAATCAAGACCAGCCGCAGCTAAGCGGACAGCGAAACTGTACGCGCCGTAGGCAAGTATGAAGATCGAGGGATTCATGGATAGTCGAATTTAAAAGCTCTTGGCAGTCTGGCGTGCGAAGGCTTGGCAGCGGACTGCCCTGTTAGAAATTATCCAAAAACATGTAAGTCAAGAACGGCTGCAGGCCACGGTAAAGCGGACAGCAACTCTGTAGGCAAATACGGGAACCGGGGGATTCATGGGGAGGTAAATTCACGGAGAGGTGTTTGATGGGTACACTAATTCATAGGTAGACTAGTTAGACTGTATTTATATAAAATAATTGGTTTAAAACTTCAATTCGTACACCTCAATATATTTTGACAACCTTTGGCAAATATACGTCTCACAGTTTTCATTTTATCCTAGGGATTTTGTAAATAAAATTCTAGAATACTTTGCTTTGGAATATACTTTAGTTGGAATGAGGCAAGGAAAAACCATACATCAGCGAAAAATTAAATAAGAAAATTTGTATAGGCGCCATAAAGATGGAAACAGTTTTCCTTAACTGTTACTACCCCTGGAACATTTTTTTTGTTTTCTGGTTGTTTTGTTTTACTATATAACAGCCGTTAAAATTTGTATTTTTCTACATCTCCTTTCATTTGCGGTGCTACCATAAAAGAACGCAAATGATTTTGCGCTATTGGACAATTATTATGAGTGCTCAATTTTTTTTACTTAATTTGGCAGCAGAAAAGCGTTTTAGTCGACCTCTAATGGAGAAAAATAATTCTTGAGTGGAATAGGCAAGAGGAGCAATTAATACTCGTAACGTTCCGTGACGGAAATGAGAAGTATGAGTGAACCGAAACATGTGAATATTTGTGTCAACAAAAATCGTGGACCATTACTCCATCTTTCATATACTGGAAGTCAAAACTTTTTTACGTGCTGCATAAATCAAAGATTGATCTATGTATTTAGTTTTGGCCCTTTTCGGTTATAATACATCTGTTAAATTCAATTAAGTTACCTGTTGATTGAGATTAATAATCGATTAGCATAGAAATTACAGTTGTAACCACGTGACACTGGTTTGTCATGCCTTTGCATTTAATATTTTTTGTCGTTTATAGTAACCTCTGTAAATTTAATTTTGTTCCACCATTGGCCAAATAATATATTTTTTCTTATAAGTTTTCTCATATTTCCTCTACTATCAGCTAATACGCGTGTTGCTATGTTTATTTGCGGTTACCATGGTAACGAATTGAGAAGTTTTATGATATTACATTACATTGTTGCCCCTTATGTTTGGTATTGTTTTAAAGAGAATCAAACGGGCTATCCAAATATATGAAAATATACGGGGTGTTCAAAAAAATTCAATTTCCAAAAAAAAAATTATTGCACAAAATCGACTCAGTATATTCAATTATTCAGATGGGTATATTCAATATAAGTTGAGGTCTCTTACTCTAATATACCTTTCTCACGCCTCATGTTTCCAACATTTACCCGATTCGAGTATCTTCTTTTTTCAAGGTCACGTTACTCCGATGTTTACGTGCTCATTTTTTTAACTCTCTAAATCGCTTCAGTATTAAAGAAATTTTCGACTCAACATATTAACAATAAAAAGTATTAACAGTATAAAAGATCAACAATGTAAAATGTATTATTATGATAAACTAAATGTGTAGAATGCAATTTGCAGATTTTACAAGATGAAGCGTACAATTACCAGACAACCATATAATAACATGTAACATATTAATTTTAAATACGCGTACTATTGACACTTGGGGGATTTCCAAATTATATATTTAAACACTCTTTACTAAATACGTGTTACGATCCATTTGGCATCACCCTGTATCTGTAAAGTTGGTATTTTGATGGAGCGTTAATGCGCGCATATTGGAGTGAGTTGGGTTCTACGTGTGTATTTGGTGTGCCACGGTGGAGCTCCCGGCTCTAGACAACGTGTATAATTAAATGTAAGTATGTTTGTATTGTTATTATGTTTTTAGATTCATAATGTAAATAAAGCCCCCTTAGTGATAATTAGTTATTTATTTATTGTTTTTCGCCCTTTCTGCCCACCGCGTAGCGCAGGCGTGACACTATATCCCTACTGATCTTTCGTTGTCATTTCGGCGTTGGAGAAAAGGGAGTTATAAGGGCGGGGGCGGGGGGGGGGGTTATAAGGAACGGGGGCTTATTTTTCATATAAAAAGTTTTTTCTAATAAAATTTCTTCTTTTAAAAATAAAAGAAAGTCGATTTTTCGGTATCTGTGTGTATGTATGTCCGGACGTATGTACCTCTGTATGTTCAAGAATTTCTCCTTCCCTATGGGACCGATCTGGATTAAATTAAATCCAATATGGTGGATAGGAGCCATTTTTTTTGTTCAGAAATTTCGTATTCAAACTAGGAGATGAGATTTTGCACACATATAGTGCCTTGTACTATGCTTCGAATAAAAAAGTTCCATGTTGCCAAAGTGTATAAGAAGCGGTGTTGCCACGTTTGAAGCGTAACAAACTTTTTGAAATATCTCAGGAACGATAAAAGATAGGACACTTCAATAAACTTTATTGTATAGGCTACGTAAAGGCTCGTCGAATCTGTTTGAAACATGTGTTTCCAAAATCGCAATTTATCATATATACAGGGTGTTTTTTGTTTTGCTAACTTTAGTGTCCGTTTTCTCGAAAAGTTTCACAAGAATTTTTTTTATTTCCTGCGTCGAAAGTTTATTTAATACTTGAGCGATTAAGCGGGTTTAAAAGATCGCACGTCAAAGCACCGGAGTGATTTGACCTTGAAAGAATAGTGTACTACTCTAAGTATCTGGCTTCCTATGAAAGCTGGAAAAATGAAAGTTGAGAAACTTATGTAAGACCAGGGGATCTCAATTTTGCCCGTGTAATTAACTGAATATACTTAACCGATTTTGAGCAATAAATTAGTTTTTCAAAAACATGTTAGTAACACCCTGTTTAGTTTCTTATATTTTATAGCTCTTGTGATTTGCTTTACAATGTTACCATATACGTTGAGTATCACTCTTATCATTTCAAAGATATGATCCTTAACTTAAAATTTTGCAACTTGTCGCGATGCGAACCGATATTCAGCAATCATATTATATACATGTAAACCGACACCCTGAGCGAGTGGTTAAGATGCATGACTACCACTGCAGAGGTCCTGGGTTCGATTCCCAGCGTAGACCATAGTTTGCGGTGATAATTGAATCTAGGCAACACATTATACGAGGTCGGTAATTATAGGAGGAAGGTAACTTAATTTATCATGCACATCTATAGGGGTAGATGTAAAACTTCGGTCCAGTGTGTGCGGTTAGTACGCACTATAAAGATCTCTTTACGAGTTCATCAATAAAGGTTGGTAAAGACGAAATTACCTGATACCGTACCTATCAGCATCGATGGCAGAGGCTCGATGTTAAAACACATAGTCGGTGATAAGCCTATAAGGCAGAAATAGGCCGACTATAAATAAGTATATTACATTACTATATACATGTAAGACATGTAAAAGCTCATATATGTAAAGTTACAGGAAAAAATATTTTACGTTGTATGAGACATACAAACTGCTTTCGCAATTGAATAAATGTTGTTATCAGTGGTGGGGGACACATTATAAGTTTTGGATGGGCTTGAAATGATTATTTGATTGAGAAATTCAGTTTTAAAATTAGAAGACTGAAATTTCACTCACATATAGTATATTGTATCATGCGTCGAATGAAAGTAGTGCCATCCCTGCAAATGGTATAGAACGCGATGTTGCCACATTTAAAATTTTACAAGCTCTTTGCTATAATTCAGGAACTCTAAAAGATTGGACACTTGAATAAACTTTATTCTATAGGCCACCAACAGCTCGTTTATTTTGTATTATTTTATTTCAAACATATTTTTCTAAAATTACAAACTAAGATATATACAGGGTATTTTTTGTTTTGTAAATTTTGCGATCCATTTACTTGAGAACGAGTATTGTACTACATTAAATATCTCGGTTCCTATGAAAGTTGAATAAGTAAAACTTGGGGAACAAGTGTAAGACCCAGGGACCTCAATTTTACGCAAAGCGGACACGAAGGCCAGACTGCTCTTAGAAATTAGCCGATAAGAGAGTCAATAGTCAAGGGTCCTAGGCCATACCAAACCCAGCTGTCTGCTGTCTGTGCGGCTGTCTGAAGCCCAGCTGTCTGCGCCGTAGGCACATATGGGGACTGAGGGATTTATGGGTAGGCAGGGAATTCATGGGTTTGACTAATGTTGTACCCTAAACAGTATTGTGATCATTGAATTTAATAGACGACTTCAAAGGTGACAGGCGAAAGTAAAAGGTTGAACTTTTGTTTTATGCGAGATGTAACAAAACATAGGACTTCCAGTATATGAAAGATGGGCTGGCGATCACGTTCACGGATTTTTTTTTGCTTAGGATAACCTAATTGGGGTAAGTTTCTCAACCGTAAATAATAATGTTGATAGATATTTGAAATTAAGAAAAAAGTAAATGAATAAGTACCGCCATTTTAGTGAAGTATCTAGTATAAATTTTTAGTCTTCTAAGTACTTACTAGTAACCTCTTAAGTACTAAGCCTTTGATATCGAGTTGAATCAACCTTAATGGGTTTTTAGAAAAGCAGCCGATTCGATAAAATTAATTGGGATGGATCCGGCCATGTGGTAAAGAAATAAAGAAGCAGAAATCTTATATCCAAGGTTAAGCCTTCATTAGGGCGATCGTAGACGGGATGTATAAAGGTGTTATAGCAGAGTGTATTATTTTAGTTGTAGATCACTTTTTTACAGACATATAAGGCTCTATCGGCTAAATGAAAATTCCATATCAATTTGTGACCCAAAATTTTGTTGTTATTTTAAATAACACTAACTTCATATAAACATGATCTTTGTTAAAATCACTTTACGGAACCTATTTCGGCCAAACACAAACGTGCAAATTCTGACTTCTTTATAACCTTAATCGTAAATTTCATAGCCGTAATATTGTTGAAAAACGAATGCGGGAAAATCCGTTTGCCTTTTTCTCAAGCGCCAGAAATCTGATGTATATTTTAATTTTAAAACTAATGACTTGAGCCGACACACAACAGTCTAAATGCTGTGTATCGTTTGCGCTATGTAAAACCAAATGCAACTACAGCTCCTAAGTTGCCTGTGTGTTTGCCTTGCACGCCAACTAAATCCGCGCGAATGAAACATTTATTTTGACAGGATCAAATTTGGGAAATTACAGAACTCATTGTTATAAAAAGTTTATTTTTATTACCTTTATGATTGATTTTATGGAGGACTAAATCATTTTTGATAGTTTTGTAATCGTAGAGCTTATACAACGATGTACCGTATTTTTTCGTATATATTGACACCATTCCAGGCTGTAAGGACCTAGTCTCTAGCTTCTTCTAGTATGATGAAGGTTGGTATATTTACTTTAATTAATTCAAAGCGCGAGATTTAACACTTAACATAATGTGATTTATTAATCTAGATAATTACATATTTACATGATACTAAAAATTTATTATTGTACGAATATATTAGTTAAGGTATATTTTCAATATTGATCGTACACCATTACACCATCAATATAATAATAATAATTGAATTTAGTAATCATTCTGATCTTAATAACATATGCATTCCGATTGTTTAATATTATTTTACGTAATGTCAACATCAGTAATGTTGAAAGGTGCACACTTCATTTAATATATGTGGAACGTGTAAAACTTATTAAACAACTATGTTTTTATATTTGGTAAATCACCTTGAGAGAGACCTTCAGAGAGATCACCTTGAGAGAGAGCTTAATGTCTACAAGTGCTGGGTAAAAGGGGTAAAGAAGATGGCAAAATACGAAGGGAGGGTGATGCTAGGAGATCCGGAAAGAATTGTGAGGAAGGAATATATAAGTGCTTCACGATAAC